>JAMPIV010009632.1:0-96242 GCA_024509875.1 Oreohelix idahoensis
TACTTATTTGCTCTGCCAGAAAAGGGTCAAACTTTGCCAGTAATTCTAACAACCCTAAGTAATTCCCGTTAATAGGGTACCCAACAATTTCATCACTGCCACGAAATGAAAGGCCTCGTTCTGCTAAAAACTTCACAACTTCAATTATTCGCTCTAGAAGTTTGTGCCAATACTTTTCTTGAATGTCCATTTGTTTCACAAGATGGGAATCGACACGTTCACCTTTGTTTTTACGCATCAACAGTTAAATTAAAGCTTGTCTATGTGAGGAGCTTTTTTCATGTCGACGCAATAGATTGCTTGCATTTTTCCAGTCATTAAACCCTTCCACAGTAAACTTTGATGAACATTCTGAACTCATAAGCTTGCATGGGAAACAGAATAGGCGCCCTTTACTTTCTGAATAGCATAACCCTTTTCTTGCATGTTGCTTGTTTGTACGTTTATGAATATGTGTAAAATAAGACTTCTGACAGTATCGAGTTTTCTTTTCAGTGTCATACAATCGCACGGATGAAGAGAAGGCACTATCAACATGTTGACATTTTTCACTTCCCTTGGATATGCAATATTCACGCTCACAGTCATCTATATTGTTCGGCCAGTCACCAATATCATTAGAGTACTTCTTCGTTTCACTTATTCTTTCACATTCAGACTCAGTGTATACTGGGTTTTGCTGTATGTTTTCTGCTGCACAGCCTGCACTAGTACTAGTTGTTCCTGTACTTCCAGCTTCAGCGGTTAGAGTGCCACCACCATGAACATCAAAATATTCTGTCAGCTTACGTGTTTTTGATATCACAAGTTGATCTCTTCTTTCTTTTTCTTCCTTCGCTTTACGTTTTTCACTTCCAGGAGCATAATTACGTCCAATATCTCTGTGTCTACTGCTCATTTTTTGAGTTTTCTAACCTTACAAATCAAGAAATTTTAATCAAGATCGAAAGAGAGTGCGAGCACGCCGTATACCTCAATTAAAACAGGAAGTTTCCGTTTCCTAAATTCTAGTTTTTATTGTTAATGCAAATTCATTTCACAAAGAACGAAACAAAATTAGAGGGGCAGTCGCCTAGAGCCAAAAAAGTGGCTTCCGTCCAAACGTGACCAAATTTTCAACGCCATTTAAATTGCTTCCGTCCGCAAACAGTTAAGATTAAAATAATGAAGAGTCACACTAAGTCACCCTCTTATGCTCTTTCTCTCACAATTTCGTGACACCAAATGAAAAGGCGCTAAAGATGGCATAAATTACAAGATCATTGGTTTAACGCTCGTATTTTTTTTTCTTCTCCCTAACCAGCGGGACTCGAGCTTTCCAGCTCTTTTGGCCCAATGACATGTCATTGCGAGGCTGGGGGGTCAGTGGACTTTCCTTCCAACCCGGTCAGGAGCTTCGCTCCTTCCCATCAACGCTCGTATTAGAAGATGACCAAAAAATTATGTACATATTTATTGGCGCGGGGCCCCTAAAACCACGGGGCCCGTAGCATATGCTACTTGTGCTACTACGTTAATCCGGCTCTGCAAACAATATGAGGAGCCCAAGACTTGTCCTGGTCACCTAGTTTTACTTTAAAGTAAGCAAAGTATACCTTTTTCACAAAAACAGTAATATGCTTCCTATGTTCTTCTTTGAAAGTGTACTCTCCACAAATATAACAAAATAAATGCGGTGAAAGAAAACATGCTCTTCTTGAAGATGATGCCATTCTCTATTAGAAGTGTAATAAAATAAGTAGCATACTAACATGCATGCAGTGGCTTAAAATCTAAAAAAGGCAATTCTGGGAAGATTCTTGGAAAACTGAAACTGAGAGTAAACAAGCAGTTTTCTTTTGTAAAGGACTAGACAGCAATAGTTATTTTTACATAGCCTTATATAGAAAATATTGTAATAATACAGAGTGACCCAAAAAAAAGTGCGAGCGCGGGCCGGTTTTTTTTGGGGGGGGGGGGGGGGGGTCACCCTGTATTAATGAAATACAAAAAATGTCTGTATCTCAAAAACTAGAGCTGCTATAGACAAGTAAATGTGATATTTGGATTGAGCGGGCCTCATTTATGTACAATCAAGAGTAAAATGTTTGGCACCAAAAAATTGTGTGTGTGTGTAGGGCTGTGTAATAGTCTGGAAAAAATAGTAATGAAAGGGATAGTCCCTGGAAAAAGGGGAAGGGCATGACCTAGACGACGGTGGATCCAGGACATCACAGAGAGTCTGAACTTGTCTTTGGAAGATGCAGGTCGACTTGCCCAAAATCGTGATGCGTTCAGAGCAGCCGTAATGGAGACAATGATCTAGAGAGAATACGTCACATGATTAGATGTCGATGTTTAAATAACACAATCTATAGCTAGTAAGAAAAGAAATGGAGACAAGAGGCATCCCTGTCTTACTCCCGTTCTAATCCTAAACGGTTCTGTAAGTTGCCCTTCAATAAGAACTCTGCATGTCATGTCTTCATGGGTCTTTCTTATTAGGTTAATGATCTTCATATAATCATTGACTTAATAGATTGGATAGATCTGACTGGGATAGATCTGTAATATTTACAGAACTACAGATAAGCTGACCGGGAAAGTTTTGTACTGTCGATAGAACTTTCAGGCGAGCTAACTGGGACATATTTGTAATACTGACAGAACTATAGATGGGCTAGAGCAGACTTACAACGCTATCACGTAGGTTTTTTTTGTTGATATTATTAATATCTGTCACAGCGGTATGAGAATTATTGTTGAAACCATTAACTAAGACAACAAATAGGTTGACATCAAATACGCTGTCAAGTAAGCAGAAACTACACATCAAACACCAATAACACAACTGACTACAGCGATTACGGTTATATAACTACGGGTAGAAAAATAAAACAGACAATCGACAAACAATGAACAAAAACGGTAGAACAAGAGAGACAGTTTATCACTGACATATCAAATAAAACAACACAGTCAAACAATAAACAATCAAAGAAATAATTACTTATTGCAATTTTAGACACCATTTCAAATAATCATTGACAAAGTCATAAATCAGCTGGAGTTAAGGAAGACAACACTATCGGTAGACACAAGAGGAAACAAAAAACACACGTGGATCTTTATTTCAGCTAGTAGTACTTTTAACGACACGTCGGCACACTAGCAATAATAGATATAGAGGTAAAATCATTACTCTTAGAAAATATTAATAAATAAGTATATGGGTTGGGTTGAATAAGCAGCAACACTCGAATAAACGTACGACCTGACGGCCAGGCAACCAGCTTATACACCTCTAGTGTGTCACGGAAATCTACCTGCATATACAGCTTTTACCAGATGCCAACTAACAACTCAGGCCAATCCAATGAATTCCACTAGATACCCTACAGGATGGAAGTGTATGGAGGAAATTGTCCATCTGGGTACATTAATTACATCAATTAATAACAGTTTTGAATACAAGCCAGTGATTCCGCCCTGGGAGATCAAGAAACCAGACATGGACTACCACCTCGCAGAAATACTTAAGAAAACAAATAATATAGAAAATATTAAAAACACAGCCAATAAATATATACAACAAATATCAAAAGACAGCCTTACTGTGTACATAGATGGATCCAAGGGAGAGGATGGCAAATTGGGGATAAGAATATATATTCCAATATGGAAAATGGCAAAAGAATATAGCATCACGGAAAATATATCCATTTTCACTGCAGAGATGGTGGCAATACTAAAAGCACTAGAAATATTCTCTTATAACCCTCCCAAAAAACTAACAGTTTTAACTGACTCTCTTTCAACAATTAAAGCACTTAGAAATTTACGAGAATGTAGTAGACCTGATATAGCAGAGGAGATATTTCTGGCTACTACATACTTATAATCCAGAGGATGTTCAGTCTTAATTGCTTGGATACCTTCACATGTTGGCATAGAGGGAAATGAAAAAGCAGATAAAGAAGCCAAGAAAGGTAGATCTGATAAAAATCTAATAAATGTAGGGACGAGTAAATCAGAGATTAAGAGCTTAATTAAAGATTTAATAACAGATGAATGGAAAGCAGAGTGGGATAAAAATCTGAAAGGAAGACATGCATATAAGTTGTTCAAGGCTCCAAAAAGAAAATGTCAGATATAAGAAATTTCTCAGATTACAGCTGGGAAAGGGCTATTTCAGAATAGAAGAACCTTACTGTGCAGTATGTCTTCAAGACAATAATATAGAACATTTCTTGTTAAAATGTAAGAGGTATGAACAAATGAGAATACCAATATTAGATTATTTGCAGGCATCCAATTTACCTATAAATATAGAAGAGTTGTTAAGAGTAGACAGACCTAGGGAAATGCATAATATAGTCAAACAATATTTAACACGAACAAATGTTAATATATAGTGGCTGGGAAGGTGAAGGTCTGATGCTGTTATTACAATGCTTATGACTTTTAACAGATGAAAGTCAATGCATTATCTGTTAAAGTCAGTTATATAACTGGAACCGCCAGGCCTTTACACCACTTCACTTTAATATTATTCTTGTTCAGAGTTTGTTTGTTTGGTTGGTTGGTTTTTTGTTTTTTGTATTTTTTGGGGTTAAAAAAAAAAAAATGTATAAGCACAATTGTGATTGTCCCTATTTACAATGATTTGACAAATGTGATGCCACTTTCTCATATCGGCAGTTTTTCATATTATTTGGAATTGAAAACAATATATATCCTAATTATAACCCATGAGAGGTTGAACGGGATATTTAAAAAAAAAAAAACGTGTTCATGGCAAATATATGTGCCCCCCCCCCCCCCCCCCCCCCCCCCCCCCCCCCCCCGCTAAATTAAAATAAAACGGACAGAGATAACTGTCCAGCGGTCACAATGTTGTAAAAATGTACACAATATTCCCAACTTATAAACGAGAGATCACACCTCTTGTCAGGTTTTGACGGGATGTCGAATCTCGGAAATAAGTGAAAAGAAAAAGAAGAAAAAAAACACTTAACCTAGTGATATTTTAACTCTTTGACTCCGTAATTATTTTCCACCCTGCGCCGTAATTATTTTGTGAAGAATTCTAAACAGTGAAGTGTATTATCTTTTAGTGTAAATTTTATGTTAATATTGTCTGTGTAAATGTACATATAATATACCAAACTGTAGTGAAATAGATAGAGAATTGTAATAAATAGCGTCTTTTAGTATTAACACAAGTACGTTTTGTATGTAAAATTGAAAAACACTAAATAGTTAACTGTAGGATACGAGCTTACAAAAGCCAACTTACGGTTGCAGACAATAAAAGAGATTAAGAAGGTAGGGGAATGTATCCTATTTACTTTCAAAGGGGATCAATTTTTCTATACAAAAATTATTAAATTAAATAACAGATTTTCGTTACTTATTTAGTTTTCTCAATTTATTTAACAAAATTATATAAGGTATAACATATTCTCTTATATTTATTAGTACAATTATTCAATTGTTAAACGTTTATTTTGTTTCCCGTGTTTAGAATAAAAAGAACTTTAAATATTATGAGTATGATGCACATGTTAAAGTAATGAGCACATATGTGCCCTGCCACTTATCAATGATAGTGCACAAAGCTCCACCAATATATGCAGATGCGCACACTAAAATGTTTCATCGGCGCCAAATAACGCACTTCGATAAACTTGTTCCTAATGGATGTTTACCATGGTCTATTATGAAATGAGAGATACTGTGAGCTGCTTTGTTACGCGGCCTATTTTTTCCCCATTGGATTTACTTACTAGATATTTAAGATGTTGGAAGTTTGTTCCTGATGGATTTAAGATGTTGGAAGTTTGTTCCTGAGGGATATTTATTGTAACAGTGTACTGTGCTGAGGCCTGTGGTTTATGCAACCGATGTGACGGATATTTGATACCATGTTCTGCAATCTATTTTTCCATGGATATTTTGTACTTGATGCTTCATGATTTGCTATGAACTGTGTTTCTACAATGTCAACGTGACTGTGTTGTGGTGTTAATAAACTATGTACGAGTCAGAACGAGCTCCACTGTTTCCTGACCCAATGTTGCCATGGTGTGTGTGATTGCTATGGATACTTAATCTAGAACCTACTTACGACATTTGCACTCATGGATATACACATTACACACACACCACCCCGAAACACATTCAACGCCCACAGTGATCTGCTACCACCACAGACATTTACCCAGCAGCAGGACAATATTACGTCCTCTTCTTATGCCCCAAACTGTTGGTGGTAACATAAAGTGGTGAGCCAGTGATATGGGGTTATCTCATCTATAGTACTTGAACAGTATTCCCCAGACCAACCACTAACATACAGTGGTGTGTTTGACATTGTACCTCTACTACTACAAGGAGATCAAGTGATAGATCTGCAGTGTTTCCAGTCATTCCTTACGTATGCCACAAGTCAAGACTTACAGTGTTTCCTGTTCTCCTTTTCGTATGCCGGTTTTCAAGTACATGTCATACAGTATTTTCAAGAATCTGATAAGAGAAATGTACCTGTTCCTGTACCTTGCAACGTTGGAGTTCCAGTAACCACCACGCTCCAGTTCTGCAGATTTTGTGACGACTGATGCTCATCGTTTTGGCGGGAAGGCCAGAAGTTTTCTTTCTTTCAAGATAAGTGGCTGTTTGTTCGTAAACTGTACCACTTTATATGTTAACAAGCCTTCCTATGTTGTGCATTCTTTCTTCTTTCGAATGTTCTATGTTCCATGTTTATGCGGGTTTGGTTGGGTGGTGATTTACGTTAGGTTATATCCCAGTTCACCCAGGGCCTACGTAAGCGTTTTGTAGGGACATTCTTACAGATTTCCCGCAGTGGAAATTTTCCAGCGAGTTTTTTGCTGAAGCAGTTTAGTCCACTGTGTTTGGTAATCCGTGACATCTTTGTTTAGGTGTGACGAAACGTTTCATTGTTGTAGTCGTAGTATTTTCTCTGTTCCTTAGTTTTTTTATTAATTTGTTTGTGGGTGTCTTCCTCTCCTGGCTGTCTTTTATTTATATACAAATTTTGTGTTTATACACTGTGCTGTCGTGTGTCTTGTCACTCATTTCGCAGTGTCATTGCATTTGTTGCAATATTTTTTCTTTAGTTTGCTTTCTTGTTTAGTTGATTCTGCGAAAGTGGCCATTTGTTCTTATATCTTGTCTTTGTCACTCTTGTTTACGTTGTCTATTTTTCTTATAATCGGATAATATTATGATGCATATTTTGTAAGTAATTTATAACATTATTAATAGTTGGAAAGGTAATTATACAAGTTCTTATGCAAGTACTTGCCACCCACTGAGTTGGGATAAAGTGAGTTTCTCCATTATACTTACATAAGAGACATATCTTATAAAATTAGACATAATGTCTACTTTAGATTATTTCATTAAACAAGGGAAATCCCTTGGTATGACTACTGAGGAAGTAAAAGAATTCGCACGTGTCAAATATGACAAGACTCAGAAGTTCGAAGAGAGAAAACTTCAACTGGAAATTGAAAAGCAGAAAATGGAGCCTGAAGATAGGAGATTGCAGATGCAGGCAGAAGAGAGAAAATTTCAGATGGAAACTGAAAAACAGAAAATGGAGGCTGAAAAACAGAAATTAGAGGCTGAGGAAAGAAAAATTCAAAAGCAAATGGAAATGGAGGAGAAAAAATTAGAGGCGAAAAAACTTCACAAACAAATGGAAATGGAAGAGAAAAAAATTCAACAGCAAATGCAAATGCAAATGGAAGAGAGGAAACTTCAAATGCAAGCTGAACCAAAATACGAGGCTGCACGAGGAAAAGGTGTTGTCTATAGAGCTGGAGAGATTAAAGGTGATGAATAATGTTAATACACAAAATCTTACAGACACTCAAACTACTTCTCATAAGACAAATACTTATTCTTATAAGCTCAGATTGCCTGCTTTTAAACCTACCTCTGAAGATATCGTATTTTACCTGAATAGATTTGAACTTACATGTGAATCTCAGAAAATAGATAAGTCGGAATATTGTGCACGACTTATGGAACTACTTACGGGTAAGCAATGAATGTTGTAAGTAGGTTGGAGGGGCCTGACAAGAATAACTATGATACTGCCAGGACGGCCTTGATAAAGAAATATCAGCTTAATGAAGACGGTTATCGTCTGCGCTTTAAGACTCTATTACCGGAGACTGGGGAAGATTTTTCAGAGTTTATAGCAAATATAAGTCTTACGTTTTCACGTTGGATTTAACTTTCAAAAACTGAACACAATATGAAGCCCTTATGGACTTATTGCTTCGTGACAAAGTCATGTCATCAGTTAACACTTTTCTTTCCTTTCTACATGAGCGAAAGCCTACGAACTTGAAAGATATGGAACAATACTGTTACCAATACGTCACGGCACACCCAAATGTGACTGTTAGCCACTCTCAAGTCAGAGAGGGTTTACCCGTGGCTTCGGCAATACCATATGGACATAATTTGCGCCGTAGATCTCAAAGTGCTGATCGCAATTTTGGTAGGAGAGATAATCGTGATTTTGGACAGTACCAAGGGGTCCATCACGTAGTAATTCTCTTTCTCCAAGAAACTGGAGACAATTTAACGGACCTCAGAATTTTGGTTCCAACAATTATGGAAATTTTGGAAGGGGTAACTACACTAGAGATTATCAATCTTACAATAATTTTTCGCGGAGACAACAAAATCCATCTAATAGGTATTTTGATCAAAGGGGAAATAGTAATCGCAACAATGATAACTGGGGTTCAAATCAGAACAATGGTCCTAATAGAGGAAATAGCAATGGTCCCAATAGAAATAATAGTTGAGATAGATCTCGATATGACGGTAGATCTCCAAATGATAGATCGCATCGCCATGCTAACTCTGCTCAACAGGAGCCCCAGGTTATTAATAATCAAGGTAACAATAATGATAGTGTCTCAAATGCTACTGCTTGCTCTGCTTTCGATTTCGAGAGAGCATCTCAGTGCCCTGAGTGCACAACTTTGTTCCAACCTACAGCTATAACTACCTTGAGTTGCGGTAATCCTCTACCTACTCTTCCTGTCTTAGCTGCGCATGACGGAAGAGGGTCTCGTACGCTACACAAGGGATTTGTAAATAATAATCCCGTCTCAGTTCTCTTTGATTCTGGATGCACAACTGTTGGAATTAGACAGTCTTTAGTTCATCCATCTTGCGCAACTGGTAATATGGTGAAATGTGTGACATTCGGTGGGACAGTTGAGACTTTTCCGACTGCCATAGTCCACATTGCCACACCGTTTTTCACTGGTTATATACACGCATGTATGCTCAAAGCACCAATCGCCGACCTTACTGTCGGACAGATACATGGTATAAAGATATGTACGCCGGTACAAATTGCTGCTTGGGAACGGCAACATAACCTTACTGCCGCCACCTTAACAACTATACCAAAATCTTATCACCAGGTACATTCTGCTAATGTGGTCCGATCTTGCAGTATTGATGATACTATTTTTCATCATGCTAATTTTGGTGCTTCTTTTAGCCCAGTTCGACATACCTCAGTACGTCGCAACTCTAACTTTGACTCTTCTTTAACTACTATTATAGAAGAAGATCCTTTGGTTTTGTCTGACACACACACTAACTTTATGGCTACGACTGAATCTACATCCAGTCACGTTGATTGCAACTTTGCTGCAATGACTAGTGTTTTCTTTGCTACATGTACGAACTTAATTGTTAGTACATATCTATACCTTATGTGTTTCTTTACTTTTCTTACTGGGCCGGTTAGCTCAGTATCTTCGTCTTTTACGACTTTTTGTCGCACTCACTGCTTTTCTTTTAAACTTCGACGTAGGTCCAAGTTTACCACTGTCTGGTTTTACACCTTTATGGTATATTTCTTGCTTTTTTCTCTGCCCAGTACACAGGCTATGACGTCAGTTCATCGTTTTAGATATACGCCTTTGTCAACTGCATTTCCTTTGTCTTGCGCAAAATCTCAGATTGTAAGCCATCATTACACTCTCAGTCATCATGACACTCTTAGTACTTTGCCTATTGACGGGGGTATCACTTGTATGTTCACGACTTTTCTATACATCATTACACGCTACTATTTTTCTCAGACACTTTATCACCCTATATAATTAATGATTCCGGGTTAGTCTGTGCTACTTTCTCTGTTACCCTTTCTCGTGTAACGGAGGAAGGTTCGATTAACATCTTACAGTGGTCAGAAGTTTACACAGCCACACGCGATAGGTTAAATTTGAAGTTAACTGTTGCCTTTCATAAAATCCTACCGTTATTAAAATTGTGATTTTCATTTGTGTTTTTTCACAGCGACGGCTTTTCGATGAGAATCAGAGCTGCTAGGTTGATTGATTAGGCTGTTACGTTACAACCTGGTGTATTTGTCTCCTTGCGCAAGTTTTGCTGTTCAAGTGAAGCCAGTCGGCATGTTGACTCCGTATTAGATGATTTTACCTCTTCATGTTCATAGGATGTTTCAAGACCACTGGAGTTTTCCTTACTATGTAACTTCTTTAGGACAGTAGATAGTATTGTGTATTAATATAGTATAGTATATTAGATAGTATTGTATTGGGATATGGTATAACTTCTTTAACATAGTATGTTGGTTCTTCGTTATGCACTATTTCATTGCCATGTTATTATTATATGACTGTGTTCTGATAATGCACCATTTCATTCCCATATTATTCTTATACTACTGTGTTTTGATAGACGTTAAGCGGGTGACGATTGTAATGATGATACTATTGTTACTTAACTTATCATTACCATACATTTCGGTATTGTACATTTTTTGTAAAAAAAAAATGAAGACAAGAAAAAAGGTTTGTTTTTTTCTGACATTGTAATGTTTTTTCTTTACCCAGCGCTTAGTTGTGCGCCGGTGGTAACTATTTATAATGGTATTGTTAAATTTTTTTTAGTCGATGTCCATAATAATTCATTATTAGTACCGTATAAGTATATTAACTGGTTAAATTGCCTATTATGCTACATTTAGATTGTGGCTTCCTTTTTTTGTTTTTGATATATATATATACATTGCCTTTTTGTTCTATGCTGTTTTGTCATAATTGTATTTATTTTACATGCAATGTATTGTTTAATTTCAATTGTTATCATGATGTATCTGTACCTTCTTTCATTACACACATATCTTTACTTTCTTTCTTTGCTGGTCATTCTTCATTTTATTTCATCTTTTCTTTTTGCTTTCTACTTATTGGTTCATATTTTGTTTATATCTTCTATCTATCTATCTATCTTGCATCTATCTATCTATCTACTTAATCTATGTCTTCATTTGATTCTATTTGCATACTTTTTCTTCATACTCTACTCACACTTCCATCCCTTTATTGTTAGGTTAATTATATGACTTAACATAATGTAATTATTTGTTGTAGATATTAGAATGTCATCGACCTCACATTTTTGTTCGATGTAATTGTCAAAAAAAAAAAAATGATATTATTTTTTTCCCCGGGGGTTGGTGTACTCTGTTAAGTCATATTTTTTGTTAATGGGAGTTAAGTGTTAAAGATTCGTATGTACGGGTTGGATTTTTGTACACACGCTAGTACGCACGCTCTTAGTGATGAGATGATTTTTTAGTTGGGGGCTGTGTGCTCTGTAATTTTTGAACATAGCTCAAGCTAAGTCTGTGTCAGTCTTTTTTAAGAAAAAAAGGATAAAAATAAGATAGTGCTCGTATGTTCTTAGTGTTAGTTTGGGAAGGTTACGGGGAAGCTGAGCTGTATTCTCAAGCGGTTAGTTCACGCATGAGGAAGTTTGACTGATTCGTACGGTGAGAATGTGATTTCGGGTTCAGTGTGTTGCTGGCAGGGCTTCGAGATGGTGGTCTCATCTCGCTAGTGCGTTACAGGGTGTCTCTTTTTGTAAAGGGGAGAATTTTGTTATATTGAAGATATCTTTTCGAGGCCATGGAGTATACCGCCCGCGATTATTATTATTGATGAAGATATTCATACAAACCTTTGTTCCTAATGGATGTTTACCATGGTCTATTATGAAATGAGAGATACTGTGAGCTGCTTTGTTACGCAGCCTATTTTTTCCCCATTGGATTTACTTACTAGATATTTAAGATGGAAGTTTGTTCCTGATGGATTTAAGATGTTGGAAGTTTGTTCCTGAGGGATATTTATTGTAACAGTGTACTGTGTTGAGGCCTGTGGTTTATGCAACCGATGTGACGGATATTTGATACCATGTTCTGCAATCTATTTTTCCATGGATATTTTGTACTTGATGCTTCATGATTTGCTATGAACTGTGTTTCTACAATGTCAACGTGACTGTGTTGTGGAGTTAATAAACTATGTACAAGTCAGAACGAGCTCCACTGTTTCCTGACCCAATGTTGCCATGGTGTGTGTGATTGCTATGGATACTTAATCTAGAACCTACTTACGACATTCGCACTCATGGATATACACATTACACACACACCACCCCGAAACACATTCAACGCCCACAGTGATCTGCTAACACCACAGACATTTACCCAGCAGCAGGACAATATTACGTTCTCTTCTTATGCCCCAAACTGTGTGTGGTAACAGTCTCACATACTTTACAAATCTACTGCTGCCGTTTAATCTGTATATTCGATCGTCACCTCTGTTCAGCGTGTTATTGTAAACACACCACCTCGTGAACCCAGTTATTATTATATACTGCGCATTTCCAGTTTCAATGTCCTAATGTTCGCCGTAACATCCAAGATTACAATTTCAAGCCAACCGGTTTCCAAGTTTATTTCGTGATCCAGTCTTCATCACAACGTTTGTAAGATTTTTTGAAGTTTTAAGTCTATGCCACGGCGATGTCAAATTATTTTGTACCAAGTCAACACAACGTCTCAAGATTACACTGTTCATGATGCCCATCTGACTGCGACCGTGTACTTGTTTACATTTTCATCCGTGCTTCACTTGTATTGAGGGACAGTGTTGTTCCAGTGTTGATGCCTTTTTCCGGACTTGCATCTGGTCGGATTGCGATAAGATAAGTGCCTGTTTATTAACTCTTGTACCTCTGCCGTGGTATAAACCTTTTTGATATCTGTGTTATTCGTTCTCTTGGTTTCTATGTCTTTGTACAAATCTGTTGTTAGCGACACATGTCATTGTAAAATGACCGCACAGCAGATGTTTCTGTAGGTTTTGCTTACATTTCTCAAGCAGTAAAATTTCCGGCCCGAGTTTACTCACCGACGTTTGGTTCACTGCCTGTTTAGTGTGACCTAATTTGTTTAGGTGTGCTGCTCCGTCCTTCTAGTTGTCAGTTCTTGTTATGTGTTGGTTTTGTTTTTCTTCTCCTTAGTTGACAATCATTCTGTTCGTAATGCTAGTCTAACCTTCTATCCCTTGTTTACATTTATATATATTGTTACAGGTCCTGTCCTGTTTTCTTAGCAGTAAGTCTGTGTGATGGACTACGTGAGATACATTTATTACATAATATATAATATTGATAGTAAGATACTGAAGAAGTAAATAATGGAGTATCGGGAATTTATTACTATGGGCAAGAAGTATGGTTACAAGGCAAAGGAATTAATGGATTTTGCCAAAGCGGAATTTAATTCCAAAGAAAATCAAGAAGCCCTGGAGGATAAGAGACAAAGAGATGCACTGGCGGAAGAGCGAGAGCTTAGAAAAGCAGAGCTACTTGCGGAAGAGAACAAAAGGATTGCAGAACAACACTTAGAAGAAAAAAAGTTTGCACGTGAAGAGAAAATGGCGACTTCACGTATTGAAGAAGAGGACAGAGTGGGACAAGAAAAGAGGGAGGAGATAATAAAGGCAACGAATTTACTTCATGAAGAGGTGAGATTACTGAAGTTACAGACCAATCCTGATTATCCAGAACTGACAAGATTAGAATTGGAGCTTGCTAATTCCAAGGCATTACTATTAGTTGCTTATCCTTTACAGGACGTGGCAATCAACCCCAGCTTTTATTGGCTGTTTGTGATTTTTCTAGGCAATTTTTTTCATTCAGTAGTTTGCCATTGCTTTCTGAACGGTACTGCGCTTATACCATTGTTAAAAATCCACACAAAGCGATCTGCTACCAAACCGCCTGCAGCAGGTTTCGAACCTGGTATATCTGGATTATGAAACTGCGTTCATATCCATTAGGCCACAAACGCCAAGGCATTACTAGAACTGGATAATATGGAACTTTATGATCTTAGTACTCGCCAGAAAAAGAATGAGGTAAGCTCATTAAAAAATTGCTTGACAAAGAAAAGAATGTCAGGAGTGAAATTGAAAAGCTTAATGCAGCTTTAAAGTTGGATTGTCATGCACAAGTTGCTCAGATTCAAGAACTGACATCTGTGGTTTCTCGTTTGAGATTAAATATTGATATGACAAAAGTGGCTAGAGATCAAGAAGAATTAGCTAAGAAGAGACAAGAAGAATTGCAATTAGCTGAGAAGAGGAGAGTAGAAGAAATGGCTGTTGAGGAGAAGAGTAAAAATGTGAACCTTGAAGAGGTAAATAAGAGGCAGAGTGAAGAGATTTCACTCAAAGGTTTGGAAATTGCTAAATTAAGAAAAAGGGTTGATGGTTTGCTGGATGTGGTGTTAAACAAGAATATATTGTCACAACATGCCAGTGGTACTAAATATGAAACAAACAGGTCAGCACAACCTGAAAAAGTAAAGTTATCATTTAGAGGAAAGTACAACTTCCCTCGACATCACTCTGATGCCAATGTTTCCAGTCGAAAAAATACTGCCTCCTCCGGTAGTAAGTCATAGAGACATGCTCACAGTGAACCTGATCTTAAAAATGCAGATAAGGTCGTCAAGGGTGACGCAAAATGTACTAATAAGAGTCTTATTGCTACATGTAAGGTTGATGGTAATGATAGTACAAACTTACCTGATCATACTAGACCCATTACATCTGTTAAAGAAGGTTTAGCAGTACCTTATGAGCAGTCATCTACGAAATGCTCCAAACCGATGGGATCGATTTCCAATAAACATCATACTCAGCACATGCAGTTTGATGCACCTTTTAAGCCAGTCTCGACGCGCAGACGGAAGATTAATCACCATGTCTCTCATTCCACTGCGACTGCATACCTTCCCAGCGCACGATTTCGTGCTGATAACGCGAATGGCATGGGTTCGATCCTCACATATGGTGGTATCAATACACGCTCACGCACGTATTAGTGCGAAATCTTCCACCAAGCACTACATGGGCCGGACTGGCTGAATTTTTTCATTACACTGCCGACGTCCGATATGCACGTCTTTTTTCTATTCCCAACTCTAATGATAAAGTAGCACTTGTTTATTTTTATTCACATGGAGATGCTCGACAAGTTGTTAACTTCAACAACGGAGCCTATTTTCGACACCGTTGCCTAGATCTGCAATTAGTTCATGATTCTGCACCACGCAGTTTTTAATGTGTTTTCTCGGGCGCATTTTTCTCCTGTATCAGTTATCATACAATGTCATTTCACGTATATCTTATGTTGATTATGTCTTAAATTTCATTCGTGCCACAGAAAGTTTCCAAAATTATAAAATTGTCCGTGCCCACTACTAAGAAGCAAGTTCGTGTTCTTCTCGGTTTAATTCAGTACTACAGTAGATTTATACCCAACTTGTTTTTCGTCACTGCTGGCCTCTCTGCCTTGCTAAAAAAAAATGTTTACGTAACCACGTGCACTGGACACCAGAGTGCCAGGCCGCGTTAAATTATATTCAAAATTCAAATTTTTTTTCTATGCCACCTATTTGAGGTAACCAGTTATAAATCTGAATTATTATCCCCGCACAGATGCTAGTTCCAAGGGTTTCGTCGCTTCACTGGTGCAAGAATTTGAGAGGACGGTGCATCCAACCTTCCATATCTCAAGAACGGTGACTGATGCCGAGAAAATATGATATTCAAGCCATCCCAAGTTCATCAAATATAGTCGACGATAGTTTATCGAAATGCCCACAGCTCGAACCTGAAGATTCATATTGACTTAGTTAAATGACTTTATATTACACATGTGTGAAGTCATGGTGTTTATCCACTAGAAGTCACTATGACAAGGGCGGTGAATACTTGAACACTAAGTTGATTTCCAAACCATGGGAGCCGCGCTGGTGTAATGGCTTCGGCGTTGTACTGGCGACCAGGTGTTCATGGTTCAAACCCGGGCGTCAGCGTTTGAAGAAATGTTTACGGCCGGAAATTTGACTGAATAACCTGAACGGCTCCTGTGATAAACCCTCTGTGGATGGGAAGGAGCGAAGCTCTTGACCGGGTTGGAAGGAAAGTCCTCAGGTTCCCCAGCCTCGCAATGACATGTCATTGGGCCGAAGGGCTGAAAACCCAAGTGCCGCTGGTTAAGGAAAAAAAAATTTCCAAACCATTCATATTAACATTTGTGATTTACATGACTTTAAGATAATCATTATTCACTTTAGCTAGTGTTACATTGAACAGTGTTATACTACTTGCAGACACGTACAATTTCCAACTACGACATCATGTTATTATTCTGGATTGCACGTTCATATTAATTAAGATTGCTATACTAACACTAGAAATCTAGTCCTGACACGGATAGTTGGAGTATAATTACATTATTGCAAGGTTGTTTTGGAGATTACTTGTATTGCCACAACGTACATGTTACGCACAGATTTTTCTGAGGCAATATTGATTTACCTGTCTTGTTGGTACACTTTAATTTTTGTATTCAAAGGTACATAATCTTGGTTAGTTGATGTTACATTTTACAATAGTTGTTACCTTCTCTTGTGTCTTAACTAGCGGTTTATTATTAGACCCATGTCTGGTTGTTTCCTTATATGGCTAGAATAGATCAGCTTTTCTTGGAATGTTTGCAACCTGAGTTGATGTTTATTCCCTGACCATATAAGGCTCGATTTGATCAATATCTTTGCTTGGTATGTGTCCAACATCGGCCCGTTTGAGTTTTACTCAGAGGTCAAGCGCTTCTGCGCATGTGTCGAATTTTAGGGGGTTTGAAAAAGACTTCCGTACCAAGAGTCGAAGATGTGATCTGTGTCGGGGTAAGACGTGTTCTCGTCCACCCGAGTTTCTTTTTTCATCATGGGCAGGAAGCCCCTGTGAGTTCAATTGCAAATCTACTGATATTAGTCCCACGTGTTTATTTCAAACGTCTGGAGACGGTTAGAATTGTGGTGTATTTCGAACGTAAAGGTAATTGCTCTTTCTACTTCGATCTGTAGCCAGTTAGGTTTGACATTGTCGTTCCTACTCGCTCGTTATCTACTGGCAGAGAAGAGTCTCTACTATTAGAAGTACACCCAGGTATCCTCATACCTTAGATTCATATGTATCGGGCTACTCTATGCCCAGAGAACAGTTGCTATGTTCCTTGAACTCCGCTACACTAGCGATAATACCTTAATCAAGGTTAGATCTAGAAATGTCCACAGAGGTCAACTTGAACTGTACAACATAAGCCCGCCATTTCCGTGCGGCCTGCGGTAGACTTGTCTACACATCTGATTTATTGGTATCAGAGAGGAATTTGTTAAACTTATAAATTGATTATATTGGACTGAAGCTGTTGAAGCTGGGATTATACGAAATCAGCTTACTTGATATATGCATAATTTTCTGATGAACTTTATTTATGCTCATTGCTATGTCCTGCATTGTCTGTGACTCATATATGTTGATGTCAGCGTACCTGTCGTTGTGGCGTCCCAAATAAATGATGGAAAACGTCACCTGCTGTTCCTATTTATTGGACTTCCTCGTCGTGAGTCAATGTGACGTTCTCATGACCTATGTAATGTAATCTCCTGTGTGGAACTTCATCTACATATCTATCTGATATGTTCCATTAACACATCATCAATAAACCAGACAAGAGACACCATCCTACACTGCCTCCAACATCCCTGGTGTCTACTGTGGTAGTAACATTACACGGCTACATCTCCAGCAGCAACATGAGACATATATACATTTCTTGGTAGCCTTGTATAAAATAATACTGCTACAGTACACAAGGTACTTAGAGCAGAATAGTTAAGTAATGTGATAATTGTGTTAATTGCTTATACTTGCGTTCTTGTACTCATTTTTTTTCTCTTCCCTTCATTCTGTGAGATATTCATGTACTTTAGCTGCATTAATGTCATATCGCATTGCTTCATATCTTATTTGATTCATTTCATGTATAAATTGCGTTTAAGCTTAATTTTAGGATTTTTGACAACATTGTTAGTTGGAGATATAACCTTCTAAATTTTTAAAAAAAATAATTATTAATGCATTTTTGAATAGGTTTTTTTTTAAAAATATCTCATATCATTTTCATATATGCATGCTATTTCTTTGATGTATTTATTGTTAACTCACAATGACCAAACATTTATGTATTCTTTTATTACATCATGGAATATCGACTATATATGACTTGTTACTTATTGACATATGACTGCTTAAGACTGATGACAAATTCGTCTAGCATGTTACTTAATAATAAGTTACATTATGCAGACTGACTGCGACTAAGTTATTTTCCATATGGCTCAATATTAGTGATAGGATCAATTTTGGCCGATATTTCAATATAAGAATATTTGAATGAAAAAAAAACACAAAAAAATTGGTTTTTTTTTTTACACCGCGAAGGGGGTGAGATGTTAAGGATAGATCTGGGGATAAAATAATGTAGCATGTTACTACACGCTAGCACATGCCCATTTTATGTGAGGAATTGTGTTTGCCTGTAGTCAAACTACTTTTTGCGCGAAGCGTTCACCCGTGGTGAGCGACAGTCAATTAGCGACGTTTTTCTTGTCACATGTCGAGCCAGATTCCTGGGTCCAGCTTACGCAGTTTTGTGTTGAGAATCACAGTTTACAGCTAAAAGAACATTTGTTTGACCACATCAACACCAGTAGGACAGCTATACAGTCGATGTCAGCTTGACCTGTATTACCGATAGGATGCTGTATCTAGGTCAGCGCTTGTTGACAGTTTTTTCGCTGTACAGACAGTATTACACAGGACAGTGGTATCAAGTGTAGAAAATATCTGGAGCAGTATTGTTGACATTTCTCAACGTACAGAAGAATCACAGTGTTGTTGAACATAGAGTTCATAGTTCATCGTTGGATCTTCATATGCTCAACAGAGAAAAATTGACAGTGTAATAGTTTAAAATTAAATCTATTACTGAATAAAGTGGCAAGTTATTAGTAATAAAATAAACTGTGCCTGCTTTACAACACTATACCTGCAACACATTCCATTCATGACATAAATTATATTGTATGCTATATGCTATTTATAAAGGTAGGGTAAAGGAACCCGTTACACGCCCATTGAGGCATATTGGGAATATGGTGTTAGGCCCATATTATCTTGACCGTCGGCACACGAGGGGTGATGTGGTCGGCATCACGCCGGCCGCCTTAACCTTCCCAGAGTAGCTCTGGTACTGCTATTTATGCTTACATGTTATTTGTTATGTATTAAATTAGTTTATGTTCTGTGTGACTAGTACAAGGTATGCCGAGTGACATTGGTCTGGTACTAGTATTCTATAGGTACACATTTTCTTAATTGGAAATTTGTTAGCAACAATTTGCTGCTATTTCTGTTAGTTGTGATGAGGTGTTCTTTTCTTCGTTGTATTTGTTAATAATTTTGTGTTCCTTAGTTTTGTTTGATTTGTTTGTATAATTGTAGGTCTCATCTTTCCTTTCATTTCAGTTTTTTACACCCTTATGTTTATACACTGTGGCGTTATTTGTCTTGTTATTTTATTGCAGTTATCATCACGGTTTCTGTGATCATTTTTTTTCATTTCTCCTATTTAATTTAATTTGATCTCTGCAAATGTGTTCATATTGTCTTTTCTTGTTTGTCCTTTGTAATGTCTTTAGTTGACATATGACGTATAGTGGTATACACTGATAATATAGTACAGATCAGTACTTTATGATTGTTATTGTTATAAAACAAAATGTACAAGACCTTTGTAAGGCTTGTCTCCCAAAGTGATTGGTAAAGGGAAATATTTTTTCCACAGGTACTCAAGTGATCTTTGATTACATTGAGGTATACAAGACCTTTGTAAGGCTTGTCCCCACAGTATTTGAGATACAGTTATTGTTGTCCACAGGTACTCAAGTTATCATTGGTTATTATAAACCATACAAGTTTGGACTAAGACTAAGTCTATGGTATAGACTTGTCTCCCATTAAAGTGAAATAGGGTAATTTATTTACTTTTTCAGGTTTCTGATTTAAGAAGACAATATGTCTACATTAGATTATTTTATTGCACAAGGAAAATCTCTTGATAAGACTGGAAAAGACTTAGAACAATGGGCTGTTGCTCAATATGACAAAGCATTAGCTGCAGAAGAGAAAAAAACTGCTGCTGCTGTTGAAGAAAGAAAAGCTGCTGCTGAGGAAAAAAAAGCTGCGGCTGAGGAGAGAAAACTTCAAATAGAAGAAAAAAAAAGCTGCTGCAGAAGAAAGGAAAGCTCTAGCTGAAGAAAAAAGATTAGAAAAAGAAGCTGATACTGCTGCTGAACTTAAGAAATTGCAGATGCAAGTGGAGGAAAGGAGATTTGAGGCAGAACAGAAGAAATTAGAAGCTGATGCAGAGCAGAAAAAATTAGAAGTTGCTGCAGAGCAGAAAAAATTAGAAGTTGCTGCAGAACAGAAGAAATTAGAAGTTGCTGCAGAACAGAAGAAATTAGAAGCTGCTGCAGAACAGAAGAAATTAGAAGCTGCTGCAGAACAGAGAAGATTAGATAGAGAAGCTGAAGAGAGAAAAGCAATAAGAGAACATGAGTTTGAATTAGAGAAATTAAAATTGACATGTATGAGTAATGTTAATCAGGCATCTGGTGGTAATGGTAAACCCTTTGTGTACAAGGTCAAGGTACCAGCGTTTAACCCTACCAGTGATGACATAACATTTTGGCTTTCTAGATTTGAACGGGCTTGTCGATCTCATAATGTTGACAAATCACAGTATGTGAATCAGTTGTCTGAAAATCTAAAAGGGGAGTCTCTGAGTAAGTTATATTTTGTTGAAGAGGCCGACAAAGATAATTATGATGCTGTTAGGGCAGCTTTGATAAAGAGATATCAGCTGTCTGAAGAAGGTTATCGTCTTTTGTTTAAAACAATGAGACCTGAGGTAGGTGTAGAATTCTCAGATTTCATCTCAAAAGCACGAATTACACTTTCACGATGGATTGAATTATCCAAAACAGAGAAAACATTTGATGGTCTTACGGATTTATTGCTAAGGACGGAAGAAGAAGAAGAAGAGTTCTTACATGAGCGTAAACCTGGTACAATAAAGCAAATGGAAGAATATTGTGACCAGTATGCCACGGCACACCCTGACATGATTCTTAGTAACTCTAACATTAAAGAGAGTATGCCAGTTGCTTCGGCAACAGAATATAATCAGAATTACTCACACAAATTCCAAGGAGCTAAAAATAAATTTGATAAAAAGGTTAATTGGAATAGGTATCAAAACCAAGATAACCGCTCAAATCAGAGTTCTTCTTTGAAGAACTGGAATCGGGCTGATAGTCCTCGACACGCGAGGGGTACCCATAATGTTAGAAATTCTCGGAAAGGGAGTAGCTATAGGAACTACCCAAGTGCTTCATGGAGACAAAAGAAACAATATTACAGGGATACTCAATATAATGAGCATGATGATTATGATCATGAATGTTATGATTCAAACCCAAATAGGGGCTATAACAAGGGAAATGATAATTATAGAGACAATTATAACCGAGGTAGATCACAACACAAAAGACATGGTAAATCGTATTACCAGGCTAACTCTGCACAACAGGAGTTCCACGACACCGATAATCAGAATAATGATAAAAAAGACTCCAACAGTGTAGCAAATTCCGCTTTCGATTTTGCTAGAGCATCTGAGTGTTCGCAATGCAAAACATTATTCGATCCAACCACAGTGTCTACTTTAAGCTGCGGTCACCCGCTTCCCGCTCTCCATGCGTCAATTGCGCATAATGGAAGGGGTGCTCTTGTCTTTAATAGGGGCCTAATAGATGGTACTCCGGTATCAATTCTTTTCGATTCGGGGTGCACTACCATTGGAGTGAGGCAATCACTCGTAAATCCTTCTCGAGCTACAGGCAATATAGTCAAATGTGTAACATTTGGTGGCACATTGGAGAAGTACTCCACTGCCATTATCAATATTGCTACGCCTTTCTTTACAGGAGAGGTGCAAGCATGTCTCTTGCCGAATCCGATCGCTGATCTTATCATCGGTCGCATTCACGGGGTGAAAGAATGCACTCCACAGCAAATTTCTAATTGGGAAAATGTTAATATGCAATCGGCTAATGCAGTAATCACTAGGGCTCAAGCTCTTAATATGCCACAATCTTCACATTCTGAAGATAATGATGCGCAGATCCAAGATGATCCCTTGGAGATTTCCCACGATTCCTTTATCAAACAGCAGGAAGATGATCCTACTCTAAAGAAATTCTTTACTCTGGCAACAAAAGGTGATCCGAATAAGGATACTAATCGTAAATCTTGGATTACGATGAAGAATGGCGTACTTGTACGTATGGTACAAGACTCCGCTAAGTCCATTCATTCTCAAATCCTTGTGCCTAAAAATATGAGAGTTAAAATCTTACAGCACGCTCATGATTCGCAGTGTGCTGGACATATGGGTTTTTCCCGTACTAAAGCTAGAGTTCTTCAATCTTTCTTTTGGCCTGCTGTGAATAAGGACATACGAATCTATTGTCGATCTTGTAAAGTATGTCAAGAGATTAAATCCAGAGGTCCACGCCATGATGCACCTATTCAGGCTGCAGACATTCCCATTCGGCCATTTCAAAAAATGGCGATAGACATCATTGGTCCATTTAAGATAAAGTCTGCTAGAGGACACCAATTTATTTTGACGTGTGTTGATATGTGCACACGTTGGCCGGAGGCTGTTCCTCTAAAGAGCATAACTACTGCTGATGTCGCAGATGCTCTTTGGTTAATATTTTCTCGTCTGGGGTTTCCAGCAGAAATATTATCCGACCATGGTACCCAACTCATATCGGATACCATGTCTCAAGTAATGTCGACTCTGAAGATAGAGAGATCGCTGAGTAGTATTTATCATCCTATGTCCAATGGGATGGTGGAACGTTTGAATAGAACTCTGAAAAACCTACTAGGTAAGATAACGGAAGATCATCCTCAGGATTGGGATAGGGTTTTACCCGCGGCTCTCTTTGCATATAGAGAGGTCGCCAACGAACATACAGGATTTTCTCCCTTTGAACTTGTCTTTGGCGCGAAACCGCGAGGTCCTATGTCCTTACTTCATGATCTTATAACTGCTGATAATATTGTCGATGACACAAAATCCTCTTATGAATATGTCATCGCACTTAGACACAAGATTATTGAAGCATGCAAATTGGCAACTGCTTCTTCTGAATTTGCGAAACAGAAGGCAAGGCAATTTGCCAATAAAAAGAGATGTTTGCGTCAACTTTGTCCAGGTGACAAAGCATTTGTCTTGCTACCTTGTAGGGAAAATAGACTTCTCATTTCTTGGAAAGGTCCGTACGATATAATATCAAAAGTTTCCGATGTTGACTATATCGTCGATATTGACGGGAAGCGTAAAACCTTCCACATCAACATGCTCACGGAATTCCATGAACGTCCTGATTATTTACAACCTGTTTTCCAGGCAACGGACGATTTTCCAGTCCAACATGGACAGTACTCATCTCTGTCAGTAATACAGGATGAGGAAACGAGTTTCTCGGATGTAAATTTACCTTTTCCAATGATTCCTCTTCACTCTAATGAATCATGGAAAGATGTTGCAATTTCTCCAGAATTATCTCCAGGAGAGCAGAAACAAGTTTCTACTATGTTAGAACAATTTCAGGATGTCCTTACTGACATTCCTGGTCAAACGGATGTCATTCAACATGACATTATTCTTACTGACCATAGTCCTATAAGAGTCAGACCGTATCCTATCCCGATACATTTTCAAGCACAGGTAGAGAAAGAGTTAGATGAGATGATAGAGTTAAAAATTATTGAACCATCCACATCAGCATATTCTTCGCCGATGGTTATAGTACGGAAAAAAGACAATAACATACGTCTTTGCGTGGATTATCGCAAATTGAATCAAGTGACTAAATTCGATGATGAACCTATGCCTTTACTAGAAGAGCTACTTACGAGACTATCGAATTCTCACTTCTTTACTAAACTCGATTTGTCTAAGGGATATTGGCAAGTTCCACTATCCGAACACGCCAAACCGTTTACTGCTTTTTCGACGCTAGGGGTCTATTCCAATGGAATTTCATGCCTTTCGGTCTTATGAACGCCCCTGCAACATTTGTACGCATGATGCGTCGAATCCTATCTCATCGCTCAGATGTCATTGCGTATCTTGATGACATCTGTCTTTTCAGTGATACTTGGAACGATCACTATAATGGTATAAATGAACTATTGTCTATCTTACGCGAGCATAACCTGACAGCGAAACCATCGAAAGCATGTATTGGTTTTAGCGAAATATCTTTCTTAGGACACCGTGTTGGTCATGGGTTCCTAAAAACAGAAGACCATAATACAAGTAAGATACTTAACATTTCTATTCCTAAGACTAAAAAGCAAGTACGAAGTCTCTTAGGTCTAATACAATTTTATGGACGATTCATCCCGAATCTGTCCTCCATTATGTCACCTCTTTCTTCCTTGCTAAAGAAAGGGTCTCCTAATGTAGTCCATTGGACTCAAGAATGTCAATCCTCTTTGGATAAGGTTAAAACTATGTTTTCTACTTCACCTATCCTAGTATTGCCTTCTAAGGATAAGACATTTATTCTTCGTAGTGACGCTTCATCCACCGGGATTGGAGCTGCACTAATGCAAGAGTACTCTGGAACTCTGCATCCTGTGATGTATATTTCTCGGAAATTAAATGCCGCAGAGAAGAATTACTCGGTCCTAGACCGTGAATTATTGGCTATGGTTTGGTCAATCCTTAAACTGCAAAGATTTCTTCTGGGCGCGCATTTCATTGTGGAAACTGACCAGAAAGCTCTTACGGCTATTCAGAGTAAAAATCTGAAGAGCGCGAGATCAACGCGATACGCGATTGCTCTACAGCCATTTCATTTTTCGGTGCGAGCTATCGTGGGTCAGAAAATGTGATGGCAGATATTTTGTCTAGATGCCCACATGATTCATAACTGTTATACAACTTTGATACAGTTGTTTCTATGTTGAAATGTGTACACATATGTAATATATCATATATTGATTGTAACACTACTTAGCGGTTCATTGATATTTATTCACCGCTGATCTTTCAATGTTTTTCGTCTTTGATGATCATGATGTTAAGATATCTTAGATGAAATTTATGTATAAACTAATGTGGAAATTGTGTCATTGCTAATATTGTAGTATGCGTTGGTGACACCTCTCTGGAAATATTTATACTTAGAGAAGTACTTTCTCTAAGGTCATAAAACTTATGCTTATCATCTGCGCATTGTATTGGTGCGTTGTGAGCCTATTGTATGTTGCTCCTAGATGTATTTCAAAAAAAAAAGTACCATTTTTTTTTCCCGAGGGGTGTGGTAATCTGTTGCGTGCATATTTTGACGCACATATTACAAAAATCGATATGGCTATTTAATATGGGAAAAATATAGACATTCATTCATTTGTGTATGAAAATGCTGTCTATGGTAAAAGCGAGAGAATCCATGTTTGATTCACACTTTTGATTATAGGAGTAATCGTTCTGGATATTGATCCGGCGCAAGGATATTGCGCTTACGTTTTTACTTATTTTTTAGGGCCAGAAAATATATTAATTTGCTTATTGTGTTTATGGCCTGAATTCATATGTATTACATATTATTAGTACAAGTAGAATCAGTCCTATATTGTATATTTTGGATGGGTAGGAGGGACTAGATTCTTGTTATTCCGGTCTAGCGGAAGTATGAGTTGTCTTGACAAGTCGTGATGAGTTCCGATGCACCGTGATAATGGCGGGTACGCATTTTTCAAAGGGCTGGTAGATTCTTAAGGAAATATGATTCAGAAAGTGGTTTTCTTCTAAAGGAGATGGTATCTCTACTATAGTTTATGTTAGAGACTCTCCTAAGGTACGGTACAATGTATAATTCGGACTCCATGTATTGCCAGACCCTATTTTGATGATCTCATGTCGATTCGACCTAGATGGAACATTGTGCTTCGTATCGCTAGGGTCGTGTTTTGTATCGACGAAGATGACAGACTTTCCTGCAGCGGTTATGGCTACGTGAATTAACCTGATCACCGTAGAGCTGTATGGAAACATTTATGAAATCATTTATATACCCATTATAAATTAACTCTGGCTTATATTCTCCTTCCTATGAATGAGTGAACGACAACTCAGGGAGACAGCCATGTTAGATTTCGGTCATCATATGTTTTGATCACTGCCAAGAGAACAGATTATTTATCCTATTATCGGACAGTGACAGGGAGATCTCAATCTTGCTAGAAACCCCCCTTTCGTGGTTTCATAATATATACTACAAACTATGGACGTCAAGTAACTTTAGTTATTTACCGATCTGCCTTCACTGACGCGTTTAGTCAGATAGGGGGATGCGGCCATAATATATCATGACATTGAACTTTTGATGTACTGCCCATTATTTCTGAATGTGTCATGACTTCAGATCTGCTATGTATACCTACAAATTGATATGTCAACATACCATGATGTACTCGTATGTCCCAGTGTGTACGTCTGAATAAATTGAGTAAACAAAGATTCCAGCAGTCTGCATTGGTGCCTTGTAGATACAAGTGTATGAGTGGTTATATTGGTCAGCACACGAACAGTACACCATTCGCGGTAATCACACTCTACACTTCTACTTCATACATACACCATCCTGCGTCGGTTGAAGTGACCAAGTTTAGGCCCTGCTTCCCCTGGAGCCTTTGCCTTCCCTAACTCAGGACTAGGGTGAGTTACCCATTTACAGCTGGGTAGACTGGAGAATGCCTGATCTCAACAACACACCACTCTTCCTTACAGAGCATACAGACTGACACTTTACAGAGTGGAAAGAAGAAAAGAAACTTTACAGTCAGTGTGTTGTTTATTTGGGCCGTTCGTATTCGTTCACTGGTTTGAAGTGGACGTGATTTCTTCTAAGCTCCAAGATTTTATGGAGAGCGTGTTTTTTTCTAACTGTGACATTAAATGTATTTTTCAAAGGCCGCCACCATGTTCAGAATGTTCTAGATGGAAAGGAAACTTATTGAGAAGACTTGCACAACCTGTTTTAATATTTTTCGAAAAGAGAATCTCAAAGATATTGAGGTAACTGAGTTTAGGTCGCCATCATCAGTTTGTTCGCCCCGTTACTTGGGTACCGGGAATATTGCCCTACCTATTAGTACACGGCCAGGATTGATAAGAGATTTAAGGATATCTCTCAATATATTTACTTTTACTATTAACAATGGAGATGAAAAAAGCCTATTGATTGAGGCTCGTTATTGACTGACGTAACTGCTTATCGCATTTACATGTTTTCCTGCCATATACT
The DNA here is from genome assembly GCA_024509875.1 of Oreohelix idahoensis. Lineage (NCBI taxonomy): Eukaryota > Metazoa > Mollusca > Gastropoda > Stylommatophora > Oreohelicidae > Oreohelix > Oreohelix idahoensis. The sequence continues at coordinate 27,746 of JAMPIV010009632.1, forward strand.
ATGCCATGTATATATCTTGATGGGTGTCTCCTTGTGGTGAACGTTACAATAAATGTCAACCATGTTTTCCCGTGGACCTGTTCACCTGCCGGCTTGTGTTATATATGCTGACCATAATGTCCTGTATGAAAGCCTGCAATCATTCGCGTATCCTGCATGATCCTCTATATTTATTCCAGCGTAACAGGGCGCTATGTCGTGAGTTAGTCTGTTTCACAACTCAGCTTCTGAATAATCCTGAGTAACTCTGACGAAAACCGATCGCCATACATTGTAGAAATTTTATGATACACTAGCCAATGGAAAGACTTCCGTATTCGTGTGTTTACTACAATGGGTGGGTTTGAAAAAAAATCGAAAAAAGGTGATTCGTCTTACGAGGACAAAAGACAAAGAAAATAGTCTACGTTACGGCCACAAGGCCTTCGTCAGGAAAGGAAAGAAAGTGAAGTCTAGATAGGACACATAAAAAACTTAATAAAATAATAAAATAAAAACTGGGTACTTCCCTGAAGGCAAGAACCGAAATTCGCTGTCTGTTGAAGAGCGCGTGGCTGAACAGAAAGCGACTGCCGCCGCCGGGTGTACACAATACATACTGAAAAACTAAAAAACGAAACCGGACAATAAACTACCCAACGGGATAAAAGTGGGGACTGGAAATAGAAGAGGACAGAATGAGTGGGAGATAAATAAATATGAAATTAAAAAATGTATATGGCATACAAATAGAAGAATAGGATAAGAGTGGAAAGAGTCAAATAGAGCAAGAGAGGAAAGGGTGACCTCAGACAAAGGTGTGAAAAGTGTTGAGACCGGCTGGTTTTAGACACCCCATGCGGTGTATAAGACGGTTCTCAAGCTGTTCTCGGCTGGCAGTGTCAGAGGAGCAGGATCGGATCGCTGTGACCTGGATGTCGATGGGACCATGGTGGTCAGGACCATTGAAGTGTATGGCAACTGGTGTGGACTTTTGCTGAGCGATGTCATTTAAGTGCTGGCTGAATCTGTCCCCAAGTCGTTTGCCTGTTTGGCCAATATAGGTTTTGCAGCAACGTTTACATATGATCGTATAAATGACATTGCGCGATTCACACGTGAAGCTACTAGTGATGGTGTACGTAGCCTTAGGAAAGGACACCTTCTGGGTTGAGGTGACATACTTGCACGTGTTGCATCTTGTCCGACCACAGGGTAGTGTGCCAAAGTGAGTGGCATTCTCCTTTGGGAGAGGGCTGTGTTTACTACAGCATTGGACAGGCAAAATGGCCAGTCCTCATTTGTGCAACCGAGTGAAGGATGCACATTAATTACATAAGTAGGAAAGAAGTACCACTTAGAAGAGGTCTCTAATTCTACAACAGGAATGTTACTTTAGAGGTAGGTGTAAAGACTTCCACGAAAAATAGTTTAGTAAGAGAAATATATTGAGTGGAAAGGCCTGGACACATCGGGTTAGTCCCTAATTTAGGTGTTTAAAATATGCATAAAATAAAATGCACTTAGAAGACTAACAGATTTTTAACTAGGAAGATAAAGATTAATTCAGGGTATAATTTAAGCCTTAGATGAATAAATTCGCTCCAGAAATAAGAAAGATAAGGGGGAAACTAGTTTTTCATAATTGAACAGAGAGACAAAATATGCCTCATTTTGGGATTCGCAATACCCCGTTAGCCCCCTGCTTTCCGATACGCCGGATGTGCTAGTGTATGTAGACCTTGCCCTTGCTAGATTGGGGGCATAAGATTTGAAAAACACAGAGAGCAGAAAGAAGCGGTAACTTGTAAATGAATACTGCCTTTGCCAGTTGTACCTAAGAGCAGATCAAGTTTGCCATTAACAGCTCGTCTGTGTGTGCCCGAGGGTAAGACAGATATATATATATATATATATATATATATATATATATATATATATATATATATATATATATATATATATATATATATATATATATAATTATATGATTTGCTATTGATTCACTACAGTCTGTTGGTAAGTGTGTAGACGTGTTTCTGCAACCATTGTGTAATTTATGAAGGACTTACCCACCTGTGTACATTCAAATTAAATTGAGAATGACAGCAGAATCGTGTCTGTAGGTTTGGAAAAGCTTTTAAAGAAATATTTCTTGAAGAAATGGGACACATGCCTGGAATATAAGAAAGAAGGACAGAAATTGTTTTAATGTATGGATCAAGGTATTACTTAGTATTTTATACTAGACCAAATCATTGTATGGAGGCGGATCATGGACAGATGGATCTAACTAAGGTTTTAAAAGGAAAGTGTAGTCACGGTGAACTGGATGTGGGTAGTGCCGGTATATATTGTCCTGTGCATTTGCTAGCACATTATCTGACACTGTCTATCGTCCCCATCTTGTGTAATAATGGAATAGTGATGGACCATATAGGGGTTACGTTTATTTTTGTTTCAGGTTCTATCCTGACAACTACAAAACAAAAATTTATAGAGTCATCCACCTCTGCTGGACTCTGTGGTGCAAGTGCCCTTGTGGTTAACAGGGCCAGATACCCAGCTTCCACCGCCTTGAGAAATTCAAAATACGTGTTCGTTCATGGCAGGAGAGTGACAGATCTCTAAACAAAAGATAAGTGGCAAAACAAAGCCACTAGTCATCGTATCCAGATATTACCCCTATACTAAAAGACAAGATGCAAACAAACATACAGTGAATGATGACAAGTGTGGACATAAATTTACCTAGTACTAGCTTCACTGTCAAGTAATAGTGACATAACTTATTAGTATCACATCAACGTTCTTCACAAGGAGATTAATTATTATTTTTCAATGTTTATTGATTTCATGATGTAAATACATTTGATTTCATTTACAACTTTCCTAACCGAAAAGATAAACAGTATAGGTTAAATAAATTGTAAATATTTATCAGCAGTCTTACTTACTTATTAAAGTTGAGTTGATGTTATTGTTGATAAATAAATTTATTAATACCCCTAGCAGAGATCACAACCACAACAACAATAACAAATAATAATAAAATCAAAGGAGGATCGTGAGAGGGAGCCCATAGGGATTCAGGATAATACATTAAGATCATACCTGGAAACTTATACAGCTTGACCCTACCTTTGATGTCCATACACCCTTACTCTTTTCAGAGAAGGGGGTATTTCTTATAAGACCAGACTCTTAGCTGGCACTATCCTGGTATCAACTGATACAACTTTTTGTCCAGGATATCTTATATTTTAATAACATCTCAACCATCTCGCGACATTAGCAAAAGCCGGCATTGTTTTCGCTTATCTGAATATCTTGTGAAGACTCCCATGTGATAGAAGCTTTTCTACTCTTCTATCTACATTTCTGCCAAGAGTAATCTTGTGTAAAGATAGACTCCATTTAGGCCTATAATAGATACTTGAGTTTTAACCACTGTTGGACCACTACTGTAAAGCAGGGGAGGCAATACCGTCACAGAGCAAAGAATAATAACACAGTACCCTACCATGCATGTCGTAAAAAGCGACTAAGGAGGGTTGGGCATGATGCTGGTTACTCCATCCCGTAAAAAAACTTTTTACCACAAAAACTTTAACAAACATGGACAAGTCAAATACAGAATATAAATCAACGCAGCCGCCCAAGACAGAAGAATGTCCTCTGGAAAGGAGGCGCATGAAGCAACCCAGAGAAAGCCGAAAGGAGTCTGGGTTGCCGACTAACCTTTTTTCGTCTAGGAAAATCTCCAGGATTGGCACCTGGAATGTTCGCACTCTATGTGAACAAGGGAAAACTGCACAGGTAGTAGCAGAAATATCAAATTACAGTAGTGATATCCTGGGTCTCTGCGAGATACGGTGGGTGGGCATAGACAGGAGGACATTGATCACAGAAAAAATGGTGTTGTCCTCAGGACATGAGGAGGAAAGAGACCACCACAGTGAAGGCGTAGCTCTAATGCTGTCTAGGGAAGCACAGAAGGCACTTATAGAATGGGAAGCAATGGGACCCCGAATTATAACAGCAAGGTTTAAATCAGCCAAAAAGAAAGTAAATATAAACATCAACCAGTGTTATGCACCAACAAATGATAAAGAAGAATCTGTGAAAGAAGAATTTTACACCAGACTACAAAATGTCTTGGACAAAAAGAAAAGAAAGGACATCACAATTTTTATGGGGGACCTAAACGCTAAAATAGGAACAGAAAATAGGAAAAGACAACACCGGCTTTGAAGAAATCACGGGAAAGCATGGATTAGGTATGATGAACGAGAATGGGGAACTATTAGCTAACTTCTGTGCTTCAAATCAACTAGCTATAGGAGGAAGCATATTTACAAATAAAAGAATACATAAAGCTACATGTATATCACCAGACCACAGAACTGAGAATCAGATTGATCACATATGCATAAGTAAGAAGTTTAGGTCATCATTGCATGATGTAAATGTATGTAGAGGAGCAGATGTGGTATCAGATCACCATCTACTGTTGACTAAAACAAAATTAAAACTCAAGAAATTTACAACAGTATATAGCTATAGACAACAGTGCAATGTGAGATATCTAAGAAATCAGGAAATAAGAGAAAATTTTTCTATCACAGTATCCAACAAATACCAAGAACTCCAACAGCTGGAAGATGAAGCAGATACAGAAGACCACTGGCAACAAGTAAAAATATATGGAACGAGATATGTGAAGAAGTGCCGAGAAAAAGAGAACATCGACACAAAGCATGAATAACAACAGAAACCACTAGCAAGATAGAAGACAGGAAAAACAAGAACAAGAAAGCAGATTTAAACAGAAGCAAAACCAGAAACTCCAAAGCCAAGGCTCATGCAGTGTACATTGAAGCAAACAAAGAAGTAAGAAGAAACATCAAGAGGAAGTATATTGAAGAGTTGGCAAGGGAAGCAGAGGAAGCTGCAGCCAAAGGAAATATGAGGGACCTGAACAACAACGCAAAGAAGCTAACAGGGAGATATAAGCAAGCAAACGGCCTCATAAAAGATAAGAATTGAAAATTGCTTAGTAATATACAAGAACAAATGAAGAGATGGACAGAACATTTTGAGGAACTTCTCAATAGACCATCTCCAACTAATCACCCAGACATCCAGCCAGCAGAAGAGGAGCTACAAATTGTGAAAGACGAACGAACGAAGAAATAAAGAAAGCCATAAAGCTTCTGAAAGATGGAAAAGCAACTGGTCCAGCTGGCATTCCAGCAGACGCCATCAAAACAGATATTGATACATCTACAGAGATATTATACAAACTACTTGGCAAAGTCTGGGAGAGAGAGGAAATACCAGCAGAATAGAAGGGAGGTTATCTGGTCAAGTTGGATAAGAAGGAAAATTTACAAGAGCGCACAAATTATAGAGGAATAATGTTACTATCAGTGCCAGGAAAAGTATTAAACAGAAACATCCTTGAGAAATTAAAAGAGTCCATAGACAAGCAACTGAGAGACGAACAAGCAGGTTTTCGACCAAACAGATCATGTACTGACCAGATAGACACATTGAGAATAATAGTTGAACAAAGTCTGGAATGGAAAACGCCGCTTTACATCGGATTCATGGACTAGGGAAAGGCATTTGACAGTGTAGACATATAATCACTTTGGAAACTGATGAGACATTATGGAGTTCCCATGAAGATCATTAACTTAATAAGGAAGACCCATGAAGACATGACATGCAGAGTTCTTCATGAAGGACAACTTACAGAACCGTTTAGGATATGAACGGGAGTCTACATTACTTTTCTTACTAGCAATAGATTGGGTTGTGAAAACATCGACATCACACAACAGAAATGGAATCCAGTGGAATCTGACAAAACAGCTTGATGATCTGGATTTTGCAGATGACGTGGCTCTTCTGTCCCATAACCATAATCAGATGCAAGAGAAAATGAAAATTCCTGATTTGAGGTCACAAAAAGTGAGCCTGAAAATACGCAGGGAAAAGACAAAGATTTTAATTTAATTCTTCTGAGAGATTAACATTGGTGGGTGGACAGCGAGAGGATACGCCTGTTAAGCTTCCAACTCAGTGTATTTAGCAGAGGCATTTATACTTTCTATTTTGTCTAAAAAAGTTCGTGGTTACAAGCTATCAAACGGTTTGAAGTACTAACGTTACTACGCTGCTAGTGTGAGAGAAGAGTATCAACACTGACCGCCTACATTGGATGAGTTATGTGGAAAAGTGTACTAATCCCCAAAAAGAAGTGACGGAAACCACGGGGACAAGACTCACCTAGAGTTGATTTCTTGTAAAAAAAAGGCATCAGCAAAACGGACTTTTATCACTCCCCTATTAAGTCTCTATGAAGACGCTTTCATCTAAAATTTCAACAGTCTTTCCATATTTAATTTAACCTGTTAAAGACTAATTCACTATTAAATTTGTCGATATAAATACCTCGGGCGTTGGCGTTCCTGGTGAGTCCTTTTTAGGGCTTTATGCTAGCAGATAGATAATGTTAGTCCTTTTCAGGACTTAGTATCTATCAACGTTGATCGGATTAGCAGTCAACAGAGTTGACATTTTTTGGATGGTAAATGCGTTCTGATATAACCAAATAGGTTGAAAGGAACACGCCTTGCCAGAACAAGGCAAAAACCGAACAAAAAGAAAAAAATATTAAATTTGTTACGTTATTTTAAAACTAAACAAACATAGTTGATTCAGTTATTACATGTATGAAAGCAAACGTAAGAGCACGACTAATATATATATATATATATATATATATATATATATATATATATATATATATATATATATATATATATATATATATATATATATATATATATATATATATATATATATATATATATATATATATATATATATATATATATATATATATATATATATATATATATGTATATATATATGTATATATATATATATATATATATATATATATATATATATATAGATATATATATATATATATATATATATATATATATATATATATATATATATATATATATATCAGAATCTTTATTCTACAGAAAATACATTGATATGTACTTACATGATATAGTAACATACATACATACATACATACTTACACACATACATATCAGAATCTTTACTCTCCAGAAAATACATTGATATTTACTGACATGATATAATAAAATACAACATGGCATATAGGGGAATCAATAGAATTTACATAAAGTAAATTTACATAAATTTATACAGCGTTAATGAGGGCTGTTATCACATACATATATACATACATACATACATATGTATGTATATTCACATGAATTCACAAAATAATAATAAAAATAGTGTCACTGTTCTGTCTATTTCATCATGTAAAACTGGCCTTGGTCACGTCAGGATTTTTTATTCTCTATACAACAATGTACTTATTCCTTCAGCTTGTCTCTACAGTTACTTCTTTTGCTAGACACTCTGTAGACTTTCCGAGGGACTTCATTCACTTGGACAGGCAGGCTCTATGTTACAGCCATGCATGCAGTGTTGGTCCTTGACTCACACAATGCAGTATGTTATTCACTTCACCAAAAGTTTTGTTTTTGCGTCCACTAATATCGGAATCTGCAACATATAAACAAGGCTATGGTATCTGTTACCTACAGCTAAGACACCTCTCCGATGATGACTGGCCATTATTGATTATAATGCTACTATAACAACATTATCATGAGGCTGTGGTCATGCCAGTCAAAGGAGTACGTCATACAAACAATAAAATACATCGAAAGACATTTTTAAAAAAAAATTCTAAATTCTATTACAATGAATTCCCTTTGGTCTTAGTTATGTCAAAGTTGTTTCCCTTAATAAACATTTAAATGTGCCTTATCAAAAGGTGACGAAGAAGAATAAGAAAGCAGAACTCTGAACGCACGGCATTTAAAAGCTAAGACCTAAAAGTACTGTAAGCTTTTATTTCTAGCATTGTGCAGTCCCGAAAAGGACTCTTCCTGAAAAGGACCAGCTAGCCAAGTCAATGCTCTTCGAGTATTGTTTCAGGTTATATTCAGTTGAAAACCAACTTCAGTTGTCAGGGTAGTTTTAGGAGATGCCAAGACAAAACACAAGCATGTAAATCTAAGTCCATCATAACATTAATGTTAAATGTTACATCAAATTACATGATACTAAGATACTTTATAAACTTAACAATCTATAGACATAACGTACCATCAAACACAATACTGCGGATCTGAAGCTTATCACTATGCAAGTCGGCTCACAAAGCAAGTCAGCTTGGCTTCTTCTCACCTACAGGCTGTGGCTTGTGGCTTCTTACAAGTGTGGGTCAGTCCGCTCGACGTCTTCTCAGCTATAGAGTCTTGAAGTGAATTTCGGAAGTCCAGAACTTTGTCTGAAACGGCTTTATTTACCTTTTTGTCAGTCGATTTGTCAGTACTGGGCGTGATGTCGATGCCGTCAGAGAGGTTCGCCTTTCACCCAGTAATAATAGTCGAGGATGACTTCCTACCATTGTTAGAGCTCCCGTGCGAAATACAATTCTATTGTGTAAAATCTCACGTCAAATTCCAAAGATAATTAATTTCAACGGCTAAAACTACATGAGAATGATACGTAATTACAGCCGAAATAAAAAAAAATAATATCCTTTAATGTGCAATTTTCCCAGTGGTTTCGGACCATGTTGCTACACTTGGTATATGTTTGTTGAAGGCCTATGTTCCTTGGGGAGCTTCATGATGATGATGAAGAAGCACTGTGTTTGAATCTCCAGAGTACCTAATATCTTTATTTCTTTCCTGTTGTCTAGTGTGAGTTATGAGTGCTCACAATCCACTTCAAAGTTCTCGAGAATAAATGTGGCATACGATCGCCGGATTGCACTTGAAGAAACACCCCTAAAGATGTGAACACGTACATTCTTATCCGCAGCTACATATGATTGTTTAGTTGTATCGAAATAAGAGTACATCAGCCAATGACGGCTTTCACTGAGAAATATGGAACATAAATATTTTGAGCGTCAAAGATTTAAAACACGACTAATATATAAAGCTCATATAAAGTTAAATAAAAATGTTTTAAAAAATGCGAAGCTGTAACACTTTACCGACAAGTTCTGCTTGAGAGGTTGCAGTTATGCCTTCTGGCTGCACTTATTACCGTAAACATGCACACACTTGTGTATTCTCAAAAAGCTATAATTTTTTTATTATTCAGTTGCAGTTTTTATTACCAACTTTTATCTTCCTCGTATGCCCATATAGAATCTTCAACTATTATCATTGCCACATACATTCACATGCTTTATTTACACAAGCGGAAAATTCCGTGTACTCTTAACTGCTCCCTGAAAGATTTCAGGTAGAACCTTAGCAGATACTGTCTTTGGGGAATGAAGTTTAGAGCCTCCACTTATCCTCAGTCTTAGCTTTATGAGGCTGGGTCAACAGTTCCATTTCTCGCTGCCTTCAACAAACACACGCCAAGTCCTCCTGTCACGTGCCATCATCTCAAGTTCTTTCCACGTTCTCCTCATCATTTCACCTCTGTTTCCAGCTCTCTTCTCCATGTGCTTCTTGGTCTACCTCTGCCTCTCTTACCCTGGTGGTTCCAGAACAAGGACTGCCTTGTAATGCTATCAACAGGTTTCCTCAATGTGTGTGTCATATCCATCGCCATCGTCTTCTTCTCATATCTTGTTCCTCTGGCACTTGTCTAGTTCTTGTCATCAGTTCCACGTTGGTAACCTTGTCATACCATTTTAATCCTTCTATTCTACGCAAGCACCCATTTATGAAAGTCTGTAGCTTTTTGGTTGTTGTTTTTGTTGTTCTCCATGTCTCAGAGCCATACAATAGGACTGACTTGACATTTGACTTGAAGATTCTTATCTTCGTGTTGGATCCGATTTCTCTTGATCTCCATATGTTTCCCAATGCAACGAAAGCTCCTCTTGTTTCTTGTATTCTCATTTTGATATCATTGTCTGTCCCTCCTTGTCTATATTGCTGCCAAGATATGTGTACAATTCTACATCTTGTAGTGGTGTTTCTTCAACGTATATCGTTCAACGCAAGAAGGAGGATAATGTTCAATGTTTTTTTTTGTCATGAAAACGTACTCTTCTTCTTCTTCCTTGTTCGCCCTCAGACTTCCACATTAATGACTCTGATAAAGGATGTAGTCAGTTCAAGGTCCCTGACATCTCCAAACAGTTTTTCGTGTAGAGAAGTAGGTTGTGTGGACCCCGTTGAGGCAAGTGTCGAGCACCATGTCGTTGAGTCATATTTGTTTCTGTCATCTTAAGGCAGTTAGCGTTACACTCATGTTTGTGTTCGCATAAAGATGCAAGCGGACGTATTACAGCATTATTAGAAGGAGGTCACGAGATGAAATTTTATATTGTTATATTTTATAACTAGCGGGGCAAAGTATGATTTAACACCCCAACCCAGATAGTGCTAAAGAGCTTTCAATTGGTTTGATTCAAGAGACGGAATAGACATTGACTCTCATTGGAAATTTCGTCGGAAGTACAATCTGGGATGTGAACTGAAAAATGAGAGATATAATCTAGCAAAATCGGAGTCACTGATCAGACTGTATCGCCACGTCAAACTAGCAATTCACCAGAGCCAGGAAAAGAAGGATCGAACAAAGGATTCCAAAATTATAAGTGACAGATTGGAGTATTTGGGCAATTTTAAAACTTAAAAAAAGTAAACCTACATATTTTAAATACAAAGACTGGAGTCCTGAGGAATCAGATCACCCGTCATAAGAGGAATTTCCCAGACCAAGTGATTTGATAACCTAAGTTGCTAGTGTCCATTCTAAACTGTGCCAGGAGATTGTGTTTCCAAAAGTTACTTTGGGTTCGTGGAACGAAGATATCAGACCGTTCCAGAAACGAAGCTATCAGACTAGGAAGTATCATCATCACAAAAGAATTGACGAAACCAAGGCTGCAGGACTCTTTTATACCAGTTAAGTGCTTGTAAAAGGCACCAGCAAATGGACATTAAAGTTTAATTTTAATTTAAATCCTTAAACCACACTTCCATGAAGACAATTTGATTTACATCTAAAATTCATCATCATTTCATCGCTAATTTAACATGTTAACACTAATTGATTATTAAATGCGTGGCACGTTATTTTAAAACTAAACAATTATTGCTGATTCAGTTATTATAGGTATGAAAGCATTCGTAATGAGCAAGACTCTTTAATATATATACATCTAGACATATATTTACAGCCATAGAGCAAATACTTATAAAAGGGATTTCGCTGGATTTACACCAGCTGGGGGCTTGAACGGGCAAAAACCATTGCTTAATTCTTCACAAAAGGTGGCGAATCAGATACAAATGTTAACAATTGCCCTGCCAATGCAGTATTGTTCTTGACTTCTGAATTATCTCGTGAATACTCCCTTGAGATAGAAGCGTCTTTACCCTTCTATCTACAACTCTGCCAAAAGTAATCTTGTGCGAAGGTAAACACCTTTGACGACCCATTTTAGATACTCTTGCGTTTTGACCACTGGTGGACCATTACTGCAAAGCAGGGGAGGCAATCCGTCACATCGGGTAACTTTGCCTCGCGGAACAAGCGGTCTAAATACTCGGCTTCTCGACGCTTCATACTATAATCTTTTATAGCTGTAAGTCCCGTATACTCTATGCTCTCTGTAAGTTATAAATGCCGTATACTCTATAAGTTATAAATGCCGTATAATCTATGGTCTCTATAAGTTATAAATGCCGCATACTCTATGTTCTCAATAAGTTAGAAATGCTGTATACTCTCTGTTCTCTATACGTAGAATTTATGTTCTCTATAAGTTATAAATGCCGTATAATCTATGTTCTCTATAAGTTATAAATGACGCATACTCTATGTTCTCAATAAGTTAGAAATGCTGTATACTCTATGCTCTCTATAAGTTATAAATGCCGTATTCTCGATGTTCTCTTTAAGTTATAAGTCCCATCTTTAATATGAAAGGGTAAAAAATTTGGCACGCAGGCCCGTCTGCCCTTTGTCTTTCAGCCTGTATCCTGATACTCGCTCATACGGGCAAACCGTAAATATTTTTGTACTTGTACATGTTTACATGAATCATAAAAACTAAACATTTACCAACACATTCTCACACATTTCGGCATATTGGGCAAAAGGAAAAAAAAAACTTTCTTCCACGATGTTATAGCAGAAAAACAAATTAAAGCATTTTTTGAGTAAAATAGAGGACAATACAAGACAATAAAGAAGACAAAGATTGTAATCTATTAAGGCATGATTGTAATGCCTAGAGCTAGTTATAAAGCTGTAGTTTTATAAAGGTTAAAACAATTGAAATAAAATGTCGTTTAAAGTGTATGTTTTAAAATCATTTTAACATCAAAAATTAACTTTCCACATATTAATCAGTGCTGGTAAAATTATCATTGTGATTATTATTATTTAATTTTATTTATTTTGCGGATATTATCTTCTTAACGATTCTAATTTTTTTAAAAATTAAGAATCATGGAAAATATACATATTTAATCATGGTACGACACTTCTTTTAAATTATGTTGCAGAAGTAAATGTCCGTTGATGGAATCCACATTGAATATTTTTCTGTCTTTTGTCCAATGACTTTACTTCAATGATTTAAGCCTGTCCACGTTTGTATTGTGACCAGGAACGGCAAGCAAATATTGTGCGATCATTAAAAGTTTAGAATGAAATTCCGCATTTACTTGTTGTTTTAAAAATTTGGTTCGCTTCTCACGTGCCAGTAACTGCATGAATACTTTATAATTGATGTTTTTTGTTTTTTTGTTTTTTTTTTAACCTGAAACATAAATGTTTTTTTCAACAAACATTGTCAGGTTGTTAAGTTGATCAAAGTACTGTAAGTTGTTGTTGTTGTTTTGAAAAGGTGATGGGTGGAGAGCGGGCACTTAACAGCTGACCATTATTGCCTCTTCTCGTTCCATCTTGGTCTACCCTGTTCAACGTGAAAATTGGTTATAATTGGGGTATTTAGTGTCATTTTATTTACCAATTTTGTATTAAGTTTAAATAACTATTGTCTTTTGCAGTTGCTGGTTTTAATTTATATTAGTATTTGTCATTTTATTTTCAGTTTTGTATTGCTTATAGATAACTATTGTCCTTTGCACTTGGTTTTAATGTGTATTAGTATTTGTGTTTTGTTTTAAATATCGTTGCCTTTCCTTGTCCTATGAGTAGTTAATGGGTTTGCTAATTTTTCTGGTTTTATTTTTTTTAATGATTTGTTAGTTTTTGTTGCTTAGTTTCTATTTGGTTGAATGCCTTTTCTGAAATATCATTTTTGTTATTGTTGTTTGATATTGCCATTATTACTAACCTTATAATTTTCCTTTGTTTTATGTATGTATCGTTTAAGTATTGATTGGGCTTCCCATGGGGCATTTATACTTAACACCTTATCCACTGTCAAGTCTATATTGTTATTTCTAAAGTATGTTTTTAATTCTAGCCTCTGTTGATCATATTTTCTACAGTGGATCAGGTAGTGGTCTATGTCATTTTCTTCCTGACATTCTTGGCAGTGTGGTTCCTCTATCATAAAGTATCTGCACCGAGACGGAGACGCCACAGCTTTTTGTTCGAGGGTACCTTCAGTTCTTCTCTGACCTGGCATGTCCCTGTTGGTTCTTTCAGCAGTTTGAACGTATGTCTGCCTTTTCTACTGTTCTTCCATTCCTCGTTTATAGTTAGCTTCACGTGGCTCTTGATGTCCGACCTTCCCAGTCCTGCTCTTATATTGTTTTTACTTATCCTTCCATACTTGGCGTTCTGGTCTGTCAACTCGTTACCAGCTATACCTATGTGTGCTGGAACCCACACTAGCCACTAGCCTCACACTTCATCCTCTGTTCCCTAGTGATGAATTAATTGCAAGAATTTCTTCCTTTATGTCTGGCCTGCTACATTTACCTGGGTGTTCTAGGGCTGGTAATGATGATAGTGAGTCTGTAAATATTGTAACACCTTTTTTTTTTTTTGAAAAGCTCGCATGAGCCCCAGTGAAGACTGATGGTAAATATCGTAACAGCTTCTGGTGAGTTATTTCGATTGCAGAGGCGGTACTGTAAGCTTTGTTTTTTTGAGTACTGTAAGCGGGAGTTGGACTGGGAGTCACCAAGGAGAATAAGTGTGAAATTATGCTTTATAAAATTTGAGTAAGAGATGGCGCACTGTTACATTTTACTTAAGATGGGAAATAATAAAATGAGGGTTGTGATTTTTGACTAAGGGAGCTAATTCTTTAGATTACGCCCCTTAAGACTAAGATATATATATGTATACCTGTATATATACAGTGGAGAATGGTGGTGAAAAGTTTAGTGATAGAAAATGTAGAGAGTAAATAGTTGCTTCACAGAGTGCTGGGGAGAGTAAAGACAGACTTATTTACGACAAATCGTTTCTCTCAATCTTCTCTTCAGACTCTCCTGGTCAAACAATTATTTGCCAGTTTCCAGACACACATCTGCGCTCACACCGATTTGGTGCTTCAAACACACAGACGCACTTAAATACAAACTATATTACACAAATAGGGGAAATGTTGGGCTTTGGGTATTCCAACACAGTACTAAATAAGTTTATGATGTTTATTAACCTTAAAAAATCAAATCACAAACAAATATCAAGTGTTACATAAAATTATCATAAGTACAGAAATTGCAAATAACAAGGTGGGGGGGGGGGGGGGGGAAGAAGATTGGTATCGACTAAGCCCTTCCCGCTTGTATTAGACAAAGATAAACCCAGTCCAAAGATAGATAATTATCAGGAGCATAGGTAAGGTAACCTAACAGTGAAGTTAATTACTCTGAAAGAGGGGTTACAATCTTAGGTATGGGTGGTAGAAAAAATCCTGTTATTCCCAATTGTTCTTCCCTTTACTAAGAAATTGAAAAAAAGGGGGGGGGGGGTAAACAGCGTTAACAAAATATCCCAATTAAAGGAACAATGCAGGGTATACTGAAAATGTATTACCCGGTAGGCAAATTAACAAATGGTTTTTCAAACAAATTAAAATCTCCTGTCATTCATGCACGCGCATGAGGATCCACACTCATATATTCACTCACACTTACCGATTGCAGCATCAGACAATCCATAGAATTATATAAACAGAAATTACACTCTAGACATGTGAAACTGTCTAGTACTTCGATGTCCCGCCCCAGATGTTGCGAGGTTTGCTGATAGCAAATATTCCCACTTATCGCCGGACGTGAAGCCTAAGAGTTCTTGTGTTTTATTATATAAAAAGGAGTCTATGGGATGGCAATGACACAGTTCGACACAGAGGTGAAAATGAAGTGGTGGTAAAATTCCTTCAATGCGTGATGATAGCAACTGACCGGTTAAGTTTTTAATCCAGTGAGGAAAAACTAGGCTCAGTCACAGTCAGGTAAATCGGTACTCTCTCACAGTAGAGCAGTAAATAAAATATCGCTACTGGCACCGTTCATCTTCCAGTTTATCTCACAGATTGAAATTAAATTTGATGATTTATTTAAATGTTCTTGGGTAGGCTTTCTTTCTTGTAATTATGATAGCTAGGCCGCATCGGACCGCCACAAGATTAAATTTAAAAAAAATGTTCCATCAATATGTCTGGAAGTTTAAGAACCGAGTCTGAAACTCTCTGTATGATTTCTTTATGCTGGGATTGCAAAGGTGATCATTCTATAGAAAAAGATAGAAAACCCATGACAACATAATCATACCTCAAAAATCAAATAATATTCTAACGCGCGATAAATTTACCGTTAAGGCTATTATATACACTCGCGTATTTAATTATGTATTTAAGAAAACACGTCACGAGTCTAATGGTTAAAATACACCTCTATATATATATAGGACTTAACTAAATTTATTAATTATAAATTCCTTCGCGACTTTAAAAGTTACTTTAACATTAAAGCATCTATTATTTTTGGAAATATTATAATAGATATATCATTATCAAAGAAGAGTTGGCCACTCGAAAAGCAGCAGCTGGGAGACTTTTTCAGGCCATAAATCGAGGATTCCTCAGCAAGAGAGAGGTTGGTAAGAAAACGAAGATGGCTGTATACCGCTCCACCTATGTCCCAGTCTTGACATATGGATGCGAGTCATGGGCAATGACTACAACCCATAAAAGCCAGATCCAAACCTCAGAAATGAGATATCTGAGGAAGGTGGTTGAAGTAACAAGAAGAGACATGGTACGCAACCAGACGATACGTCAAGGCCTAAAATGCCACCCCCTACAGACGCAAGTAGAACAGTCCCAACTAAGATGGTTTGGCCATGTCTGCAGAATGGGAGAAGATCGGCTACCACGACAAGCATGGGAAACAAAGAGCCAAGGATCCAGACCCCGAGGACGACCCAGAGTCCGCTGGGAGGACAACATTAGACAATCTTTGAAGGTCCGAGGACTAGAATGGAACCAGGCCAGGAGGAAGACAGCCGATGGAATAGTCTGGCGCTCTCTCTTCCAAACCTCTACACCTCACGGTAGAAGGGGAACGACTAAGTAGTAAGTAGAAGTAGATATATCATTAAATTTACCACTGGAACTTTTGGGATGAGTTTAATTTAATAGATTTAAATAAACACAAAATCCAGTGAAATAAAAATGAAAGCACTAGACCACTGATCACTTTAACAAATATATTATACCGTGCACAGAAACAGAAATCACTCCAATGTAGCCACCAATTCAGATGGAAATCTAGCAGAATTTCTACTTTAGCTAGTGAATCTTAAATCTCTGGCGACCGAATGATAACATGGCTTTCTACGTGGTCTGTATATATCTAGCTGAAATGCAAGATAGGTGGGACATGAGAAAATTGACACCTTTTTAGATCTCAGGAGACTTTTGGGGATCTGACCGCCAGACTAAAGAGAGAAGCCGCCCCTGGTCTGACGTATCTCCGCTCGCTGCTTGCGCGTCGGCTTTCCCGTTCGCTCCCACTGCGATCGGTTTCGTGTTTAACACCGAGATGCGAAATACCGGCAGGAAACTTGCGTCGCTCGTTTCAGGGACCACTACTGCCTTAGATAGCGCCGATAGTCTTTCCTGAGATCCCTCAATCTGTTTGATCGTGTGCCGCTACTATCTGTTTGATTCTGGCACCACCCCCACTTGGCCAAGTTAATGAACATTTTGCATATGATTGCTCAAGAGATGTCCGTGGGCGTGATTTAATCTCTCCTTAAATCAATGCGATGACCAGAATGAACGGTAGATAAACTGTCCATATATTAATCAGCAAACGTGTTGACCATCTGTGTGGAACGGTTGCATAGCTAATGAGTCCAGGTGAAAAAAAATCCCGTTTGACGAAAAGTTACCACAATATTCCGGGGGCACTGATGCTATACGAAGGGGTCGTTACAAAGGGTCGTACCATATCATCCAACACTTCAGGGGTCATTCAGGGTCAGCTGAGTTCGTCTGTCACAATCGTCCCCTCTTTTGAGACATGAAAACATCTTTTCATGTTTGATTTATGACAATGAAATTGCCCTGATCGGTAGCTTTAGGATGATTGGTATCTTCAACTTCCTCCTCTTCCTCCGTAGTCCAGTTTCTACTCAGGAAATCAGCCCCGACATTCTGTCTTCCCGGAATGTATTCCACTTTGAAAGAATAAACGCTTAAAAGAAGGGCCCAACGCATGATCCTTGAGTTAAATTCTTTATTGGCACCGAGAAAGGCTAACGGAGCGTGGTCTGTTTGCACCGTGAAAGATGTACCATAGAGAAACTCATGATAGCGTCTGATACCGTCAATCAGAGCGAGGCATTCTCTTTCGACTACGCTGTAGTTCCGTTCAGCTTTATTTAATTTCCGACTGCCATAGGCAACTGGAAATAGCATGTTCGGGTTACTGTCATCGGCTTGAAGCAGTGTTGACCCGATGCCCTGACCTGACGCGTCGACCCGCAGTACAAAAGGTTTCTTGAGGTCAGGCAACCTCAAAATGGGGTATGCAGACAACTTTCCTTTCAAAGTGGTGTACGCGTGTTCGCACTTTTGATCCCATATGACCTTATCAGGACAACCTTTCTTTGTGAGGTCAGACAGAGGTGCCGTCAGTCCGTTGAAGTTCTGGATGTATTTCTGATAATACGCATATAGTGATAGGAAGGAACTTACGTCTTTCTTCGTTCGGGGTCTTTTTGCTGCCACTATTTTCTCCACGTTCTTCTTAATAGGCCAACTGCATCCGTGAGAAATAGTATGCCCCAGGAAGTCTAGCTGTTCAAACCCGATGAGTCATTTGCTAGGTCTGGCTGTGAGACCGGTTTCCTGTAGTCTCCTGAGGAGCATAGCAACCGTAGCAATATGTTCTTCGTAGGTTTCCGATGCAGTTAATATGTCATCCATGAAATTATGGATATGGGGACTTTGCAAAGGTTCTAGAAGCTTCCTCATCATCCTGGTGAACACTCCTGGTGCGTTATGCAATCCGAACGGCATCACATTAAATGTGTAATGTCCTTCACTAGTGCTGAAAGCTAACAAAGGTTTAATTTCCTCCTTGACTGGTATTTGATAATAACCTTTATTGAGGTCAATCTTGGAGAAAATCTTTGCTTTGCTGAGCTTGGTGAACAACTCAGAAACAGTTTGGAGAGGTTCGGGCTGGAATTCCGTTACAGCGTTTAGCAGCCGGTAATCTATACACAGCCGAACTTCCTTATTGGGCTTCTGCAACAGCACTACACTCGAACTGTAAGGAGATGTAGACTCACTGATAATTCCTGCCTGACGCAGCTTGTCTATTTCTCCGCGAAGTGCATCAGCTTTAGCGTACGGGATGGGGTAAACTCTGGTTCGAACAGGGGTCTCGTTTGTTAATTTCATATCAAATTCAATGAGATTTGTTCGACCAGGTACATCCGTTAAGACTGCACTGTACTGTTTTAGTAGAGCCCTGGTTTCTGTTTGTTGTTCTGGTGAGAGATTGTCGCCGAACTTGACATCTTTAAAGGATTCTGTGGGTTGCAATGGATACTCCATGCAACCATCATCATCTTCCTCGTCTTCCGTTGCTATGGCGACAGCCAGGAGATGCTCGGAGGATGGCACCGGTCTTTCTAAATATTTCTTAAGCAGATTTATGTGGAAGACCTTCTCCTTTCCTTTGATGGAAGTCTTGTAATTGGTACGTGAGATCTTTTTAAGGACGGTAAACGGCCCTTGCCATCCGATGCGAAGTTTATTGCTTCCAGTTGGAAGTAGCAACAAAACTTTCTCCCCTGGTTGTAGTTCTCTCTCTTTTGCAGCTTTGTTGTATCTTTTAGCATGTTTAGCGCGGGCTTTCTTAAGGTTTGTAGTAGCTAGATTCCATCCTAGCTTTAACCTTTCCTTGAGCTCAGATACATACTTGCTTACAGAGACGACTGTCTCGTCAGCCTTTTGGTCTGTCAGGGACCGAAGTAGGGCTTCTAGTGGCCCCTTTATAGGTCTGCCAAATAAAAGTGTAGCAGGCGGGAATCCCGTAGAAGCTTGGGGTACCTCTCGGTAGGCGAATAAGGCAGCCGATATATATAGGTCCCAGTCTTTCGGTTTC
The DNA here is from genome assembly GCA_024509875.1 of Oreohelix idahoensis. NCBI lineage: Eukaryota > Metazoa > Mollusca > Gastropoda > Stylommatophora > Oreohelicidae > Oreohelix > Oreohelix idahoensis. Next base: position 47,398 of record JAMPIV010009632.1, read on the forward strand.
TCCTGACCCAGCTTACGTAACATGGTGGTGAGGCTGCCATTAAAACGTTCCACGAGCCCATTTCCGGCCGGATGGTAGGGACTTGTGTGGATATGTTTGGCCCTCAAGATCTTAAAGATCTCCTCCATTAACAGGCTACGGAATTGGGAACCATTGTCCGTCAAAACTTGTTGAGGGAATCCCAACCGTGTAAAGATTTGCACGAGGGCTTCTGCGACATGCTTGGAATCTATGCATGTTAGCGGTACAGCTTCGGCCCACATAGTGCAAGTGTCGACTAAGGTCAGGATGAACCTGTTCCTTCTTTTGGTCCTTTCCAGGGGTCCAATGATGTCGACAGCAACCCGTTCAAATGGAGTCCTTACTATTGGCATTTGCCCCATGGGTACTGGGGGTGTCAAGTGCTTGGGTGCTACCCGTTGGCACTGGGCGCAGGATTTCACGTACCTGATAATGTCAGGGTTCATTCCTGGCCACCAATAGTTGGTTTTTATTCGCTGAATAGTGGCGTTTTGTCCCATATGTCCGCTAAAGGGAAGAGAGTGCCCCATTTCTAAGATCTGGCTTCTGTACTGCGTCGGTATTAGGAGCTGGTTATTCCCCGTGTCCGGGTTGCCCGTTCTACGATACAATACGCCATCCTTAGAAAAGATGTCTCCGTTGTGTCTGGGGTCCTTAGCCAGGGGCAGTTTTCTAAAGCAGAGCTCCAGAGTAGGGTCTTTTTGTTGCGCCTCTTTCAGTTCATTCGGCAACAAATTTGGCGCAGGCTCCCTCTCCTTCTGGGTTTGCCCTCTTGTGGTTACCGCTGCCACAATCGGCTCCTTAGGCCTCCCAATAAACACGTATCTACATCTCAGGATAACTGGGTAGATCGGATCATCCATTATGGTCGCTTTAATTACACCTCTGACAAAATCAGAGTGTATTTCTACCAGTGCGATAGGAAGCGTCATGGGTGCATCACTCCTGAAAACTCCACTAAGTTTGACGGTTTCCTCTGTCTCCTGACCGGGTTTGACTAGGTGCCTAGCGACAATACAACTAAAGCTTAATCCAGTGTCAAAGAGACAAGTAGTTGAGGTACCATTCAAAATTACAGTTCCTCGCGTTGAGGGTCGGTCCCCCTCAGGTTGAGAATCACTGACATTGACTCTACCTTTCGAGGCTGTATGCAAACATCCGATGCGGTTTGGACCGGTTTGTTTGCCCTGATCAGACGTTCCTGGTGTAGGGGTCTTCCTTTTTCCTTGACCTTGGTGGCCGCGCTGCCACGTAGGCTTGGTGGATTGATCAGAATTATTGTTTGGAGAAAATCGGGTTTTGTAGAATTTCGATTTTTCCTGGGGAGGTCTCTGGGTATTATTTTCTCGTTGGTTATATTTCTGAGAGGAATTAGAGGAATAGGATGCCTGCTCTAGATTTTGTTTACGAGATGGCTCATCTGTGGGTTTACGTTTCGTACTGGGAAGTTCGGCCATTGCATTGGTATAGCGTTCTGCCTTATTGAGGATGTCCTCAAGCCTGACTGCGCCCTGTTCAGCCAAAAATCTACGGGTTTCGTTTGACAAAGTTGACTTTATCTGTTCCACAAGAACAAGTTCAAGTAGTCCCTCATATGTAAGAGGTAGGTCAGATAATTCAATGCACTTTGTCAAATAGCCCGTTAGACGTGAAGAGAACTGCTGGAAAGTTTCCTTGCTCTCTTTCCGGCTGTTTCTGAACATTTGCAGAAATTTTCGGGCGGTCATCTCAAACCGTTCTAGCAAGGCCTTCTTCAGCATGTCGTAATCATGTTGGTTAGTTCCCAGCTTTGTGTACACGTCATACGCGTTACCTTTCAACGCAGTTGAGAGTTTAAATGCCCAACGGAAACTCTCTAACCCATACAGATTTGCGAGCCTCTCGAATTTCTCTAGGAAGGTGTCTATTTTTTCATTGGGGCTGGGAAAATATTCTAAAGCAAAAGACTTCGCCGTTAATTGGGCAGATTGAGTGCTGGAGAGATCCATTGACTGAGACTGGGGCGAAGACGGCTCTCCGTTATTCGAAGTAGAGGCGCCCCGACTCTCTAAAGCCTTAAGTGCCAGTTCATGCTGTCTTTCCCTCTCTCTCTCCTCACGTTGTCTCTCCTTCTCTATTTCCCTGCGGGCTTCTATCTCTGCCTCAATTTTCTTCTGCTCCAATTGACGATCGTCCGCTTCTTTCTTCCTAGCTTCTGCCCTCTCTTCCGCTTCTTTCTTCCTAGCTTCTGCCCTCTCTTCCGCTTCTTTCTTCTCTGCTCTATCCTGTGCTTCTTTCCTCTCTGCTCTCTCTTTTTCTTCCTTCCTCTCAGCTTCTGCTCTCTGTTGCTCCGCGTCATACCTTTCAAGTTCCCTGTTGACAAACAGGTTCGCGGCTTCTCCTTCTAATCCTGAGTCCTTCGCCTCCTGTCTCAAAATGGATCTTATCCTAATTCTCTCTGCCATGCCAAAGAACTGGATGCTTCTAAGACTAGAGAATAGTAAGAAAAACCAAGGAGGGAAAAAAAAAACTCAAAGCCGCTACGAGAAAAAAAACCACAAAGTATAAATTTACTTTTGGTACCTCCTACTCTGTAGTGTGCAAACTTATCGCCGCTATTATTGTCACTTAAGACTCTTAACGCAAGCGACTATGCCACGTTAAAATGGTAAGTTACACTAGAAAAGAATCTACTTTTACTAACAGTAGAGAAAGATTTATATTAAACAATTTAAAAGGAAAAAAAATTTTTTCCTGAAATTTTAATTCTCCGTCAACAAAACTCCGCCCCTGAAGTCAGTTTATGAGAAGAGACGATGTTAACTAGACGTAAAAGTCAGAACAAGGCGTCTTTAGCTAAGCTCAACTCTTTTTAACTTCAAAACCCTTTAGTGACTGTAAAAACAATCACGCAATCCGAGCAAATCCTATGAAGAAAAAATTTAATTTTCTCTGCCAGAGGATAATTTAGCTAACCGAATTTATGATTATCCGTACTTTCTACTGCTGTGGAAAGAAAACAACCTGTAAATATGCTGTGTGGACGACCCAAATACTAAAAGGCGTTGTCTAGGGGTGTAATTAATTCTTTTATTATTTCCCTAAATCACAAAGACAGATCATTCACACTCTATCTAGTTAGACCCAGACTTAATCAGACTCAAAAATATCTTTATCCCGGCTATGCGATTGTCTCAAATGTAGCTCAAGATCCCAGGACCAGCCCACAAATATTGTCGTAAATTTATTTTGAGAGAAAGAGTCTTAGAAATAGTGGTCCGGTTTAGAGTGGAGAATGGTGGTGAAAAGCTCAGTGATAGAAAATGTAGAGAGTAAATAGTTGCTTCACAGAGTGCTGGGGAGAGTAAAGACAGACTTATTTACGACAAATCGTTTTTCTCAATCTTCTCTTCAGACTCTCCTGGTCAAACAATTATTTGCCAGTTTCCAGACACACATCTGCGCTCACACGGATTTGGTGCTTCAAACACACAGACGCACTTAAATACAAACTATATTACACAAATAGGGGGAAATGTTGGGCTTTGGGTATTCCAACACAGTACTAAATAAGTTTATGATGTTTATTAACCTTAAAAAATAAAATCACTGTTGCTGTCATTTTCGACGGAGTCATCTGTCGAGTTATTTGCCTATGTTTTATCATAAGTATAATTGTGTCTTTACCTGCGATGTCAGGTTGATTAGGGGTTGTCTTCCCTTGTTTATTCATTCATTGTGTTTTGACCTTTAGGGTCAAAGGTTGACAGTTCGGGCGTAGGCCTATGGGAAGGTTTTTTAAGCGGGAGAGAGTTATACTTCCGGCAAGCAGGGAAGGTCCTGTTTTTCTGAAGGGACCAAGAGTCCATTGTTTTTCGGGGAGAATCTTCGAAGTAACTGCTATGGCAGTTTTCCCCAGTGAATCTCTGTGCGTCGGGATGACGACAGAATTCCTTGTTATGTTCTGAGGATTCATTTTCCAGGTAATACCGACCTTTATGCATTATTACGCTTTTCGGTGGCAGAACATGTAAAAGGATTACTTAGTGTGAACTGCAGCTCACCGATCCTATATATTACAGAACTTATATATTTGTGCTCGAGGTAGCCATCCAAGACTGTTAGTCTTTATATTGTCCAGAAATCCAGTGACGAAGATATATTGTGGGAACCGCAGATTGGCGGGATTTATGTCTACAATAAGCATTACTGCAGGGTTGATGATAACCTATTTAACAGAAGTACACAGCCGACGTCAGAACGAGGCCTGTGCTTTCGGCTATTATACTACAGCCTGATAATGTGCAATTGGCGGGGAATGCCAAGTTGCACCTATGTGTCAAAGTGACTAAGGCATCTGACGCGTTTAGTCAGAGATGCCAAGGGCGACGCTACGAACTGTCATTATTGAAGAACTTTGCTATTGAACATGCACGTCTGTTCCGATGTTTACCTTTTTTGAATGCCAAATGTATACCTATCGATTTCCGGTCAGCATGACCTTGTTACACTGACTGTTCCTGTTGATACTATGTGTGTTCTCGTCAATAAATGTCTTGAAACATGCCTGCAGTGTCCAAGCATCCTTGACTACTGCATGTGAGAGTATGGGTTGCAGGATCTACATCTATACGAGCCTAAACACATTCGCGCCTTCCTTCGCACCCACACTCAGTTCATCATACGCTCGCACTACACACCTAACAACATGTATACTGTCTTGGGCCAGTGATAACCTCAACAAGAGAAACAGACAGTTACATTTCTGGTGGACCAGTTACGTGGGCTCTTCTGATACATTTGTTGTCGCCAATGTGGCCTAGAAACTTACATTTCTGATGGACCAGATCGGTGGGTTTAAAAAGAACAGAGCGAGCATTTGACATTATTGTTGACATTAATGGATCCAGAAATTTACATTTCTGGTTGGCTGTTACATATATGATGTCTCCAGTTTTGTCCAGAAATTTACAAGAAGGACAAGTACACATTACATTTCTGATCTGTGGGTCTAAGCTACACACGGGACAGCCGTAACACACAGCGCTAATTCTACACTTGCAAGTTTTGGCTACAACAGGACAGAAATAGGTCATCAACGGTTGACCTAGATAAACAGTGCGGGCATTTATATTATAATGCTACATAAACCACAACAAGACAAGTACTGAAGTTAACATCTAGGCATTTGCTACGTGGACCATAACTGCATAGAAGGCGGGTTCCTATTGTGAACAGTACTGCTGGTTGTTACACGTTTCAGTTAACAACAGACTTTTCTATGTCCGAGCATTCAAGCTACATTGTTCGAGGTCAAGTGTTTGTAAACAGTACGTGGAAATTGTAAACATTCAATGTGCAAGTCCTAATTCGAGAAGGTCATAGTAACTTTGGTTCGGGAATACCACTTTATGCTACAGTGGATTTGACGTTCAGTGCGCGTTTGACATTTCGTTTCTGTGTTCGCAAGGAGCAAGAAATTTATTTTAGTTTCAGCTGTGACTGAACTTGTTCTGCAACACATTGAAATTGATTGCTATATGTTTATGTTACTTCTACTGTTTTTGTGTATTTTTCAGCGGGTTTTCGGTTGGTGGGTCTTACAGTAAATATGCCACTTAATCGAGGCTTACTGTAAGCGTTCTGTAGGTGCAAATTTTCTTAATTTGAAAATTTGCTAGTGACAATTGGTCGCTATTGATGTTAGCTGTGATGTAACTGTACTTAACGTTGTTTTTGTAATATTTTTGTCTGGTTTTCAGTTTTGATTTTCGATTTGTTGTGTTTGTATTCTGTAGGTCTCTCCTTTCTTTTTTATTTCTCTACACATTTTTGGTTAAAACAGTGTTGCCATTTGTATTGTTTTGTATCTTTGTCTTTGTATTTTTTTTTGTTTGTACTACATTACTGTCATGCACAGTCTACATACATATACTTGGTCATGTATTGGTATTATTGATAAGGTAGACTCTTCATATAGAGTTTGTTAATAAAATATTTTTATATAAGATATTTATACAAGTTCTTTGATAAAAGACTTGTTATCTACAAAGATTGAGACAAGGTGAAATACATATTCAAGTTCTTTATAAAAAAGACTTGTGCCCATAGTGAGTGGGATATAAGGGATTTTTTTTTCCACAGGTACTCAAGTGATTTTTTGGTTACATTATAAACAAGAGGACCATACAAAGTCTTTGTCTAAGACTAAGAAAGTGAAATAAAGTGAAGTGAGTATACAAGTCTATCATTTCAGACTTGCCTCCCATTAAAGTGAGATAATTTAATTTATTTACTTCTGCAAGTTACTAATCTCAGTAGACAAGATGTCTACATTAGAGTACTTTATTACACAAGGGAGAGCCCTTGATAAGACTGGTCAACAGTTAGAACAATGGGCTGTTGCTCAGTATGACAAAGCATTAGCTGCTGAAGAGAGAAAAGCTGCTGCAGAAGAAAAAAAAGCTCTGGCTGAAGAGAAAAGATTAGAAAGAGAAGCTGCTGCAGAAGAGAGAAAAGCTGCGGCGGAACAAAAAAGACTAGACAGAGAAGCTGATATTGCTGCTGAACAAAAGAAATTGCAGATGCAGGTGGAGGAAAGGAGATTTGAAGCTGAACAAAAGAGATTAGACAAAGAAGCTGAACAAAAGAGATTAGACAAAGAGGCGGAACAAAAGAGATTAGACAAAGAAGCTGCTACAGAGGAGAGGAAAGCTCAAGCTGCTGCAGAGGAGAGGAAAGCTCAAGCTGAGGCTGAAATTAGAAAAATGGAACATGAGGAAAGAAAACAGAAGATGGAACTTGATGAAAAACTCGCAACTTTGGAGTTAGAGAAATTGAAATTGGCGAGTACGGGTGCTCAGCAAACAACTTCGAGTACGACAAAGGAGTTTGTTAGTAGGATTAAATTGCCTCATTTCAATCCTTTAAAGGATGACGTAGCAGATTATCTAGATAGATTCCAATTTTTGTGCGATACGCATAACATAAAAAAGGAAAAATATGTTGAACAACTGATGCCATTTTTTACAGGTGACACAGTGACTACTATTATGACAATAGTCGAACATGAGAGGACTAATTATGATGTTGTCAGGGCAGCATTGCTAAAAAAATACCAACTAAAAGAAGAAGATTATCGTCTTCGTTTTAGGACAATGTTGCCAGAAAATGGAGTAGATTTCTCTGATTTTGTTACAAAGATACGTCGTACATTTACACGATGGGTTGAGTTGTCTCAGACTGAGAAAACATATGAAGGTCTAATGGACTTATTATTGCGAGATAAGGTTTTGTCATCTGTTAATGATTCTTTTCTTGCATTCCTTCATGAGCGTAAGCCTAAAAACTTAAAAGATATGGAGGAATACTGTTGTCAGTATGCCACAGCGCATCCCCATGCTACAGTTAGCAATTCTAAAGTGAAAGAAGGGTTGCCAGCTGCTTCGGCAACAACATATGGCCCTAATTTCAAAAAAAAATTTCAGGGTGCTCAACAAAATTGGAATAGGGGAAGTAATCAAAATTACACTCAGAAGCGGAGTAATCCAACACATGATGGTTCTTCGTCTATGAATTGGAGACAAGATGGTAGTTCTCGTAATTTTAGTGGTAATAATTTGAGACACTTTCGCAAAGGCTATCCAAATAATAACTATTCAAATTTTCGAGGTAATCATTCTCGACGTCAAGATTATGACGATGATGAATTTAGAAACCGGGATTCAAACCGGAATGATGATTACAATAGGCAATATGATAACAATTACAGGGGAAATGATAGTCGAAATAATTACAGGGGAAACGATAATCGAGGCAGACCTAGGTTTAACAAAAAAAGACCTTTCCAACAGGCAAACTCTGCACAACAAGAGTTTGATGGAGCCTGTAATACAGTAAATGATAGTGGTAACTCTAGGGCTATCACTGGTTGTGCTTTCGATTTTGGGAGAGCAACTGAATGCCCCCAATGCTTAACATTGTTCGACTCATCGACTGTATCTACGCTAAGTTGTGGTCACCCTCTTCCTGCTCTACCTGCTACAGTTGCGCATGATGGGAGAGGATCTCTCATCTTACATAAAGGTCTAATAAATGATAGGCTAGTCTCAGTACTTTTCGATTCGGGATGTACTACCGTCGGGGTTAGGGAGTCTCTGATAGATCCTTGCTGTGCCACTGGAAAAACAATCAAATGTGTTACATTTGGTGGTACTATGGAAAGCTATCCTACTGCTATTATTAGGATTGACACTCCTTTCTTCACAGGAGATGTCCATGCATGTCTTCTTCCTAATCCTATTGCGGATCTTATAATCGGTCGTATTCATGGGGTTAAGGAATGCACCCCGCAACAAATTTCTAGTTGGGAAGAAAAAAACATTCAAACGGTCAATGCAGTGGTGACAAGAGCTCAAGCTCTTAATCCCCCAACTTCATCGGATAATAGTAATGAAGTTGATAGCCAAGACGAGCACTTGGTGATTTCCCATGACTCGTTTGTTAAACGTCAAGAAGAGGATCCTTCTTTGAAGAAATTCTTCCTTCTTGCAAAGAAAGGGGATCCCAATCAAAATACGAATCACAAATCGTATATCACTATGAAGAATGGTATATTGGTACGAATGGTACAACACTCGGACAAGTCTATGCACTCGCAAATTCTTGTGCCTAAGTGTATGAGAGCCTTAATTCTTCGGCATGCACACGATTCTCAGTGTGCTGGACACATGGGTTTTTCCAGAACTAAAACTAGAGTCCTTGCGTCCTTCTTTTGGCCATTCGTGAATAAAGACATCCGAATTTATTGCCGATCTTGCAAAATTTGTCAAGAGGTCAAGTCTAGAGGTCCGAGACATGCTGCTCCTATTCAGGCTGCAGATATTCCGATTCGGCCGTTTCAGAAAATGGCTATAGACATCATTGGTCCGTTCAAGATTAAGTCAGCCAGAGGACACCAATTTATCCTCACTTGCGTGGACATGTGCACGCGTTGGCCAGAGGCTATTCCTCTGAAGAGCATATCAACTGTCGATATCGCTGATGCTCTTTGGCTCGTATTTTCTCGTCTGGGATTCCCCGGAGAAATACTGTCGGATCACGGCACTCAGTTAATTTCGGACGTTATGTCTCAGGTAATGGCTACGCTAGACATTAAAAGGTCTCTCAGTAGTATTTATCATCCAATGTCCAATGGATTGGTAGAACGTCTTAACAGGACACTAAAGAACTTACTTGGCAAGATAACGGAGGATCATCCTGAAGATTGGGACAGGGTTTTACCTGCAGTCCTCTTTGCCTATAGAGAGGTTCCCAACGAGCATACAGGGTTTTCTCCTTTCGAACTTGTCTTTGGCGCGCAACCGCGTGGTCCGATGTCCTTGTTACACGATTTGATAACTTCCGATAATATTGACGATGATACACAATCGTCATATGAATATGTCATAGCTCTTAGAGAAAAGATTATCGAATCGTGCAGGTTAGCAACTTCATCTTCCGAATTTGCGAAAGAAAAAGCTAGGCGATTTGCTAATAAGAAAAGACGCCTACGTCAACTTTGTCCTGGAGACAAAGCATATGTCTTACTGCCCTCAAGAGAGAATAGACTTCTCATTTCATGGAAAGGTCCATACACTATAGTCTCAAAAATTTCCGATGTCGACTATATTGTCGATGTGGATGGAAGGCATAAAACCTTCCATATAAATATGCTAACAGAGTTTATTGAACGTCCAGACTATTTGCAGCCTATTTTCCAGGCGACGGACGACTCTCCAGTCCAACATGGTCACATCTCATCCCTGTCCGTTATACAGGATGAGGAAACTATTTTTTCTGACGTGAACTTACCTCTTCCTGCGATTCCACTTACTTCAACGGAATCGTGGAGAGACGTTACAGTCTCTTCCAACTTGTCTTTTGAGGAACAGCGTCAAGTATCCTCTACGTTACAATCATATCAGGATGTCCTTACCGACATTCCTGGACACACAGATGTCATAGAACATGACATCATACTTACTGATCGTAATCCGATCAGAGTAAGACCATACCCAATACCTATTCATTTTCAAGCACAAGTCGAGAAAGAATTGGATGAAATGATTCAACTACAAATAATTGAACCATCCACTTCAGCTTATTCTTCGTCGATAGTTATTGTTCGAAAGAAAGACAATAACATACGTCTTTGCGTTGACTATCGCAAATTAAATCAAGTTACGAAGTTCGATGCTGAACCTATGCCGTTATTAGATGATCTACTTATTAGACTTTCTAAAGCTAAATTCTTTACTAAACTAGACTTGTCGAAAGGTTATTGGCAAGTCCCACTGACGGAACACGCCAAACCTCTCACTGCTTTTTCGACACCTAGGGGTCTGTTTCAATGGAATTTTATGCCTTTCGGGCTTATGAACGCCCCAGCGACTTTCGTGCGCATGATGCGACGAATTCTGTCAAATCGTGCAGATGTCATTGCATATTTAGACGACATCTGTCTTTTCAGCGATACTTGGGAAGAACACTATTTGGGTCTAAAGGAATTGCTATCTACTCTACGTGAGCATAGTTTGACTGCTAAACCCTCTAAAGCTTTTGTTGGGTTTAGTGAAATTTCCTTCCTAGGTCATCGAGTTGGTCATGGTCTGTTGAAGACAGAGGACCAAAACATTTCGAAGATATTAAATATCTCGGTTCCGAAGACGAAAAAGCAAGTGCGTAGTCTCTTGGGATTGATACAATTCTATGGAAGATTCATTGAGAATCTGTCCTCCATTATGGCACCACTTTCAACGTTATTAAAAAAAGGTTCTCCTAATATGGTGCGGTGGTCCCAAGAATGCCAATCTTCATTGGATCAGGTTAAGAATTTGTTCTCATCTCATCCTATCTTAAGACTACCAACGATTGATAAGACTTTTGTCCTTCGTAGTGATGCCTCTTCCACTGGGATTGGAGCGGCACTAATGCAGGAATATTCAGGAACTCTGCATCCTGTAATGTATATTTCTAGGAAGCTAAATGCGGCAGAAAGGAATTACTCGGTTTTGGACCGTGAATTGTTGGCTATGGTTTGGTCCATTCTTAAGCTACAAAGGTTCCTTCTGGGCGCGCATTTCTTTATGGAAACCGACCAAAAAGCTCTTACGGCTATGCAAAGTAAGGATTTGAAGAGCTCGAGATCTACTCGTTATGCTATTGCTCTTCAGCCTTTCCATTTCACGGTGCGAGCTATCCGTGGTTCGGATAATGTGATGGCGGACATATTGTCTAGATGCCCACATGATTCCAGTTAAATCTTGTGTCCTAGTTTTTCCTGATATACTTTCAGACTTAGGTCTGTCCTTAATATCATAATATGTTGTAATACAAATGTATTTGGATGATGTTTAGATAATTTAACAAATTTCATTTTGTCCATCCATCAGTGATATGTTGCTAAAATAGCATTGACATTTGTATATTGCTATGATTATATTATTTAGTAATGTTTGATATATGATTGGTATTGCCAGCAACTTAGGTTTCTTGAATGGTATCCCTTAGTTTGTTTGGCTTAAAGGAAATATTTTCTCCTATGTTGAGAGATGATTTGTATTCTCTTCAGACGCTTTATTTATGCGTCTATTGTACCTGATATTAGGTTCAGTTTTTGCATGAGCACAGAAGTGATACTGGTGCTATCTTGCTCATGGACATATTTTAAAAAAAAATTTCATTTTTTTTTTTACAGGGGGGTGGTAGTAATGTTGCTGTCATTTTCGACGGAGTCATCTGTCGAGTTATTTGCCTATGTTTTATCATAAGTATAATTGTGTCTTTACCTGCGATGTCAGGTTGATTAGGGGTTGTCTTCCCTTGTTTATTCATTCATTGTGTTTTGACCTTTAGGGTCAAAGGTTGACAGTTCGGGCGTAGGCCTATGGGAAGGTTTTTTAAGCGGGAGAGAGTTATACTTCCGGCAAGCCGGGAAGGTCCTGTTTTTCTGAAGGGACCAAGAGTCCATTGTTTTTCGGGGAGAATCTTCGAAGTAACTGCTATGGCAGTTTTCCCCAGTGAATCTCTGTGCGTCGGGATGACGACAGAATTCCTTGTTATGTTCTGAGGATTCATTTTCCAGGTAATACCGACCTTTATGCATTATTACGCTTTTCGGTGGCAGAACATGTAAAAGGATTACTTAGTGTGAACTGCAGCTCACCGATCCTATATATTACAGAACTTATATATTTGTGCTCGAGGTAGCCATCCAAGACTGTTAGTCTTTATATTGTCCAGAAATCCAGTGACGAAGATATATTGTGGGAACCGCAGATTGGCGGGATTTATGTCTACAATAAGCATTACTGCAGGGTTGATGATAACCTATTTAACAGAAGTACACAGCCGACGTCAGAACGAGGCCTGTGCTTTCGGCTATTATACTACAGCCTGATAATGTGCAATTGGCGGGGAATGCCAAGTTGCACCTATGTGTCAAAGTGACTAAGGCATCTGACGCGTTTAGTCAGAGATGCCAAGGGCGACGCTACGAACTGTCATTATTGAAGAACTTTGCTATTGAACATGCACGTCTGTTCCGATGTTTACCTTTTTTGAATGCCAAATGTATACCTATCGATTTCCGGTCAGCATGACCTTGTTACACTGACTGTTCCTGTTGATACTATGTGTGTTCTCGTCAATAAATGTCTTGAAACATGCCTGCAGTGTCCAAGCATCCTTGACTACTGCACGTGAGAGTATGGGTTGCAGGATCTACATCTATACGAGCCTAAACACATTCGCGCCTTCCTTCGCACCCACACTCAGTTCATCATACGCTCGCACTACACACCTAACAACATGTATACTGTCTTGGGCCAGTGATCACCTCAACAAGAGAAACAGACAGTTACAATCACAAACAAATATCAAGTGTTACATAAAATTATCATAAGTACAGACATTGCAAATAACAAGGTGGAAAGGGGGGGGGGGTGAAGAAGATTGGTATCGACTAAGCCCTTCCCGCTTGTATTAGACAAAGATAAACCCAGTCCAAAGAAAGATAATTATCAGGAACATAGGTAAGGTAACCTAACAGTGAAGTTAATTACTCTGAAAGAGGGGTTACAATCTTAGGTATGGGTGGTAGAAAAATCCTGTTATTCCCAATTGTTCTTCCCTTTACTAAGAAATTGAAAAAAAGGGGGGGGGGGGGGGAAACAGCGTTAACAAAATATCCCAATTAAAGGAACAATGCAGGGTATACTGAAAATGTATTACCCGGTAGGCAAATTAACAAATGGTTTTTCAAACAAATTAAAAGCTCCTGTCATTCATGCACGCGCGTGAGGATCCACACTCATATATTCACTCACACTTACCGATTGCAGCATCAGACAATCCATAGAATTATATAAACAGAAATTACACTCTAGACATGTGAAACTGTCTAGTACTTCGATGTCCCGCCCCAGATGTTGCGAGGTTTGCTGATAGCAAATATTCTCACTTATCGCCGGACGTGAAGTCTAAGAGTTCTTGCGTTTTATTATATAAAAAGGAGTCTATGGGATGGCACTGACACAGTTCGACACAGGGGTGAAAATGAAGTGGTGGTAAAATTCCTTCAATGCGTGATGATAGCAACTGACCGGTTAAGTTTTTAATCCAGTGAGGAAAAACTAGGCTCAGTCACAGTCAGGTAAATCGGTACTCTCTCACAGTAGAGCAGTAAATAAAATATCGCTACTGGCACTGTTCATCTTCCAGTTTATCTCACAGATTGAAATTAAATTTGATGATTTATTTAAATGTTCTTGGGTAGGCTTTCTTTCATGTAATTATGATAGCTAGGCCGCATCGGACCGCCACAAGATTAAATTTAAAAAAAATGTTTCATCAATATGTCTGGAAGTTTAAGAACCGAGTCTGAAACTCTCTGTATGATTTCTTTATGCTGGGATTGCAAAGGTGATCATTCTATAGAAAAAGATAGAAAACCCATGACAATATAATCATACCTCAAAAATCAAATAATATTCTAACGCGCTATAAATTTACCGTTAAGGCTATTATATACACTCGCGTATTTAATTATGTATTTAAGAAAACACGTCACGAGTCTAATGGTTAAAATACACCTCTATATATATATAGGACTTAACTAAATTTATTAATTATAAATTCCTTCGCGACTTTAAAAGTTACTTTAACATTAAAGCATCTATTATTTTTGGAAATATTATAATAGATATATCATTAAATTTACCACTGGAACTTTTGGGATGAGTTTAATTTAATAGATTTAAATAAACACAAAATCCAGTGAAATAAAAATGAAAGCACTAGACCACTGATCACTTTAACAAATATATTATACCGTGCACAGAAACAGAAATCACTCCAATGTAGCCACCAATTCAGATGGAAATCTAGCAGAATTTCTACTTTAGCTAGTGAATCTTAAATCTCTGGCGATCGAATGATAACATGGCTTTCTACGTGGTCTGTATATATCTAGCTGAAATGCAAGATAGGTGGGACATGAGAAAATTGACACCTTTTTAGATCTCAGGAGACTTTTGGGGATCTGACCGCCAGACTAAAGAGAGAAGCCGCCCCTGGTCTGACGTATCTCCGCTCGCTGCTTGCGCGTCGGCTTTCCCGTTCGCTCCCACTGCGATCGGTTTCGTGTTTAACACCGAGATGCGAAATACCGGCAGGAAACTTGCGTCGCTCGTTTCAGGGACCACTACTGCCTTTGATAGCGCCGATAGTCTTTCCTGAGATCCCTCAATCTGTTTGATCGTGTGCCGCTACTATCTGTTTGATTCTGGCACCGCCCCCACTTGGCCAAGTTAATGAAAATACTGCATATGATTGCTCAAGAGATGTCCGTGGGCGTGATTTAATCTCTCCTTAAATCAATGCGATGACCAGAATGAACGGTAGATAAACTGTCCACATATTAATCAGCAAACTTGTTGACCATCTGTGTGGAACGGTTGCATAGCTAATGAGTCCAGGTGAAAAAAAATCCCGTTTGACGAAAAGTTACCACAATATTCCGGGGGCACTGATGCTATACGAAGAGGTCGTTACAAAGGGTCGTCCATTTATCCGAACCCCATGGGACCGAGCATCGTTCGGATAATCAAATGTTCGGATAATTGGATTACATAATGTATCGAGTACATGTACACATATTTCTAAAAAATAATTAACCATCACAAGGAAAATACACTATAAAACATATTTACTTGTACTGTAATAATAATACCCACACTGTATTAGATCACTGTATCACCAAAATCTTTTATTACACTGCAGTGCATGTACTACAGTACTTGTATTAATTATTTTTGTTAAGAAAGAGAAATGTTTTCAAAATAACATTACAAACGATTCAAAACCAGGCGCAACTTACGTATATATGTACTTGCACAGATGTAGCCCACTATTTAAAATAATGAGGAATCCTCTTTTGCACCAAACTGGATAGTCTCCTTTTGGCTGCTAAGTCCCGCATTCTCTTCAACAGCAGAAGCTGTGTAGGACAGCTGTCATCTTCTTGCTCGTACCAAGCAATCGCTGTTTCTAGTGCTATAAAGGCCTCTTCAGGACTTGGTCGACGTTTTGGTTTTTCTTCATAATCTACAAGTACATCATGTACTTCTGAGGAGTCTTCATCATCGGTCACTACATGTATTTGGTTTTCTTCTTGCACAAAAGACAAAATTTCTTCGTCATTCAAAAACTGAAAACCAGAATCATTATCATCTTCTAGCCACATGTGTACATCATCTTTGTCACAGTCCGAAAATCCGGGCATTGCTTGAAACAGTTCCACAACTTCATTTATACAATCATCATTTGTGTCCACTGCAGTAGTTTCATTTCCTCCTTTTTTCCCAAGCAATCTACTCCAAGCCTTGTTGAGATTATCTTGTGACAGGGTGGTCCAAGCATCAGCTAACATATAGCAGCAGTCTTTGAGATTAAGCTTTTTGGAAAACGCCACCACACTTTCTTCATCTTCAGTCAACAATAAACGACGCAGGACTTCCTTCTTGTACATCTTTTTAAGCTTTGCTATAACACCCTGATCCATTGGTTGAATCAGTGCTGTTACATTGGGAGGCAGAAAAATTACTTTAAAATTTGCATCAACTGCATTCAATGTATCCGTCTCTGGATGAGATGGTGCATTGTCCAGTAGAAGAATTACTTTTTCAGTTTTCTTTTCTTGTTCTCTCAACCTCTTCACATTTGGGATGAACTGATTTGTATACCAATCAAGAAATATTTCACTATTCATCCAAGCACTCTTCTGTGCTTTGTAACACAATGGGAGACATGTCACATTCTTTAAACAACGTGGTTTTTTGGCTTTGCCGATCATTAGCACCGGTAAACGATGACTTCCACTGGCATTTGCGGCTACCAAAATTGTTACTCTCTCTTTGCACTTTTTAAACCCAGGGGCAGCTGCTTCGCGCTGAGATGCAAGTGATTTTTGAGGCAATGATTTCCAGTATAAGCCAGTCTCATCGGCATTATACACATCATCGAGTGAATAACCTTCTTCTTCCAAAAAAGCCAAGAATGTTTCTTTAAAATTTTTAGCGGCAGTTGCATCGCTAGATAAAGATTCCCCTTGAATCTCCAATTCTCGTATGCCATGACGAGATTTAAAGTTTCTTAACCATCCCTGGCTAGCCTTAAAGTCAGGAGGACCGTCAAGTTGATTGTTGAACTGAAATGCCTTTTCACACAACAGAGAACCAGAGATAGGTTCCCCTTTGCTTCTTCTTTGCACAAACCATATATACAAAGCCTCTTCCAATTTCACATCTTTCGCATTTCTCATGGTTTTACGTTTTCTTCGACCCATTTTCACTATCAAATTTCGATGCAAAACTCATAATTTCTTCTTCTTCCTTGTTCGCCCTGAAAAGGACGGTGGTTGCGTTGTGTCTGTTTACGCCGTAGCTGTGATATCTGCACCTTTCGGTCGACACATCCGACTTCAGCATGGCATTTTTTAGGGACCGGGTTTGCCTTCCCATTGCGATCTGTACTCGCTCAGCCAGACTGCACTGATGCAGACTGTTTCCAGGACCACCACGTGGAGGTGGAGTACGGTCTTAGTCAGCTCTGGTTCGCTGACTCTGATGCAAGCAGTCAAGCTATGGGTCGCTGATTGCATTCACTATTGCTGCATCTTTGGGTCCCACTCATAATTTTATCCTTGTTACTTTTGATGTCAGAGACGGTAGCTTTCCCAACATTGAACATCCTCGCAAGTGAAGACACAGTTTCACCTTGTCCTAGTCTCTTGATAATTTCTGTTTTCGTTTCAATTGACAAAACATTGCGGCTCCTTTTATATGCTTTAGGCCTACTGGAAGATGCCATATCGCACAGAGAAATACTTGTACACCAAAATTATTCTGCTGTAGTAGCAGACACAATTATTTTAAGTTGAACTGTCTGTTTAGCCAGTGTTCTACCTAGAACGCACACGTACACTTTATTGGTAAACCAGATATTAACTGACTTTATGATCTAACTGACTTCCTGTACGTAAGCGACCGACCATTAGCCCATCCCATTCTCTACAAATTGTTCGCACACATTTGAAGTTTGCCGCATCAAAAGATTCAGAATTTTAGTCTAACGTGACTGTGGCATCTGATTTTTTTTTTTTTTTTTTCTAGAACAAGTGTTCGGATAATTGGATGTTCGGATAATTGGGGTTCGGATAAATGGAGTTCTACTGTATATATATATATATATATATACGCTCAGATGAGTATATGCGGTCACACAGGGTATGGCTTACTACGCCGCCCTTAGGATAGAAAGTACTTCAGCAAGTCTGATACACTAAGTACTTGTATAGACTAAGTTAGTAAATAAACACTAGCCATTAACGGGCTGATCACCCGTTTGCCAGTCACTTCGATTACGGAAACAACAGCAAATGGATTGATTTGCCGTTGCCCTAAAGACGCCAATAGGCGTGATGGGAAACAATGGCACAGAAAACCTATCTGCTGTTGCCCTAAGACGCCACTAGGCGTAATGGCCACTGACTGCTTTGACGGTCGGTGGCTAAGGACGGAAGAAGAAGAATAAACCAATGACATCATTTGTCATGGTACTCATATCTTATTTAAAGATGTCATTAAATCTTGTGTGGATTTTCATACAAGTTAGACTGGAAGGTCCTTAAACTAGAAATATAATTGGTCAACGTCTCTTGGTGATAATAAATTTGGTAGAGAGATTTTGTAGTTAGTTAGTTTTGAGATTAAATTAACTGACTGTTAGACACCAAGACCAATCATGAGTTAGTTTCCGGTCTACCATCCAATTAGAAATGATAACATCCGGCAAGCCTTAGTACCAAATGAGTACATGGACAGATGTATGACGGATTTGAGACAGGAAGAGTATCGTGAGCCAATATAGGTGTCTAATTACTATAGTTTGGGACACCCTGTCGATCCCCCTTGTATTAGACAAATAAAGCCTAGGGTCATTCGTTATGAACAAGACCATTACTCATCTGCCAGAACCTACCACCAACCAGAGAATCTATCTAACCAGGGATAATCTCTGCTACATATATTGGTATGTGGTCTCTTTAATTTTGGTGGAGATTGCACCGTAAGTAAGAATTCGAACTAGTTAGTATTCTCGATCGAACTTTTATTTTATAGTTAGGTTTTCAGAGAATTCAGACTCGCCAATTAACGACATAGTAAGTAAATCAGCAGAATGCCTTACCTAATTCTACATGCCATGAAATGAAAATGAAACGATATGAAAGGAAACTGAGAGAATTTGCGAACAAACCAGCCAATTAGTTCTGATTCAAGATACCATCTGTTGAATAAACATTTTATATAAATGATCGGACTTGTCAAATCAAACTACTGTTTTTAAAACTGGTTGCAGTGTTGAATTTATGTTGACTATGATAATCACGCGGCTTGAAATCTCTACACACCTGAGAAGTTCAAAGGATCCTGGGCTTTATATGCTTTTCTGGAATCATCATCTCTAGCGGTTAGCTAGTACAGAACATAAAGACTCAACTAAAGGTTGAAAGAACAACGTAACTTCCTTTTGACGCTCTTCAAAAGAGATATTTCGAAAGACATATCCCTATTCCCTCTATTACAAGCACAAGGGCTTATCCTTTTACAAATTACACTGGTACAAAATCAAAATCCTCATTTTGAGTACCAGTGACACTTGCAGAGACCTAACAAATACACATAAACCGGAGACTACCAACTTTCTTGGTACCGGTTACACAACAACCCCTCCTCTACACGGCTACACCTGTTCAACCAAAGTGGTTATAATTGGGGTATATTGTGCGTAAGTTTATTCGTTGCTAGCCAGTTGCTAGTCCTGAAAAGGACTGATCCTAAGAAGGACCACTAGCTGACTGTCTTGATTCCTCTCGTTGTTGTCTGTTGGGGGTGTTCAGTAGTGTATTTCGCCTCCAGTCTCGCTCGTTCGGTGGCAGCCCTGAGGAGGCTAGTCCTAAAAAGGACTACTAGCTGGCTTGTGTGGTTTTGTGTGTTTTTAACCTCCTCGTTTCTGTTGCTTGTGTCTTCCTTTTCTCCTGTACCTGATGTAACGCTTTTTACAGGTTTTTCTTTAACTTGCAACGTATGTCACCTTCAAATCTTGCAATCGATTTTTCGATCACTTTTAGATGAGCAATAGCTCTGAAACTTGGCATAGTTGTGTATTCCCGATGACAATACAATAATCAGTCGTAAAAATAATAAAATGAATAACATTAAAATTAATATAAATTTGTTTGTTTGTATTGTTTCATCTGTGAAATGGGCGATAACTGCAAATAATCTAGGTGTATTCTTTCCAACAAGATTGTCTTTCTTGAGAGAAATATTGAAACTTCTCCTCCTTCCCCCTCCACACACACACACACACACTATCGCACGCGCGTGCATAGACATACACGCAACTGACAACTACATTTAAAAAAATGTAATTTACAACTCTTATCAAAATTTACAAAAAAATAAAATTAAAATTAAAATATTAACTTTCCATGTAATATACTGAATAATGAAATCCGCCTCCTGTGCTTTGGACTCGTTTATCGCAAACTGATAATGTCATTAGCAACAAATAATTTTTCACGGAGTTTATAGCTTGCAGTAAAAAAAATGTAACATCAAATTGACAAAAAGCACGGGGCGCTGATTTTACATGAAATTAACTTCAGCTTTATACTTTACTAGACACTTATGGATAAAATATATGGTAAGCGCTTAAGCGCCCCACGCTTTTTGTCAATTTGATGTTACATTTATAAAGGACTATTGGAGGGAGTGAGTAGTTAAGAAGGAAATTGAAGTTTGACTTTGTCATCACTTCAAATACTATCAAGATGATATAATTTAATATTGTATAACAAATACACGCCCTAACTAATTTCAATTAAAATCATATGGAAAGGAAGCTCCCAATCGGGGAAATAAAAGGAGGTATAGGAGAAAGTGATGGACAAAAGAGTGTATTTGTGCAGAGAAGAACCAATTCCAGTGTGCAGTCAAAATGTCAATGATGACAATTCAGTGATTCTAATAATAGCTAAAGACTAGTGTAACATCACAGTGGAAGAACTTTTTATAAATTCAATAAGAAGATCTAATGCGGACTTTTTCTTAAATTAATTATTAAATATACAATCATCTTTTGTAAATATACGTACCCATTGAATACCATCTTCCAACATTCACCAACATTCACCATTCATCACAGAATTAGATAGATGTACATATTAAACGATGAAATTGTACTCATTTGACTTGTCAAGTTTTTAACTGTTAAAGTTGAGTTTTTTCTAGTTTAATTAATAACGCAGGTGGTTACAAAGCGAAGGTGGCAATTTATAATCTGATGCCTTATACTATTTTCTAGCTCAGATTATTTACGGCCGTAACTCACTTGTAACACCAGTGCACTTCTCTGTCACTGGGACTTCACACATTCTGGAGCGAATTCTACTTCTACTCTAGTACTATCAACACACTTATGAAAACTGTATGCTTCACCCAAGGAGTCTTCAACTTGGTATTGGCTGCAAAAGAGCCAGAAGCTGAGCAGCCATAGTTAAACAACAACAAAATACACTTGTCGTGTACCGACTTCTCACCGACTTTTTCTTCTGTCTGTTATTTTATTCCTCTCCTAATCGCTCCTATCGCTAGACATGAAGCCAGTTCTCTTCGGGATTTTTTCTTTCTTATAGTGAGAAAAGTATCTCTCTCTCTCTAGTCTTATATTACAATAGCACTTGCTAAACCCCGCGATTCTCACGGCCAAGGCAGATAAATTATCCTGACATGGTCACTGGAGTGACATGTCTGTAGATTACATTTCCAACCCAGTGCTACGATCCAGACCGGAAGTGACCCATTGTGTCACGTACTGGACGCACGTAAATCAAGGGGGTGTTAAGCCGCATGCACTTGCACAGTGACATTTGGGACCAGTTTAATTGAAGAGATTGGATATTCCTGTGACCAGCAAAAACCACACAAACTTGTGTGTGTGCGTGTGCAGGTGGAATGATGCCACCCACCCCTGCACCGGGGACAGGCCATAGGAAATTGTGGAAGCGACATTTTAAGCCATTCTACCTGTAACTGTGCAGTGTAGCAGACGTGAGATTCATGGCCCCGGAGTGGGGTTGATTGTTGCTAGAAATCCGAAGTGAATCTTTAAGCGGGTATGTGGGTCCTATAGATATTTTAAAGGTATTTTTATGTCAGTGACAGAAATTGTTATTTGCATATTTACATGTTACTCAACTATCTCTAATGCATGAGTTGTTGAAGTCATCATCATCTCATCATCTCAGCCCGTAACCCGTCATGGGTCGTAGGGGTGCCATGGTGGAAGCATCAGCAGACAGGGTCCTCCACTGCTCTCTATCCTCAGCAATGCGTACAAGTGTGGAAAAACCGTGTCCTGCCCATCTTTGATGTTATCAGCCCAGGATTTTCTTTGCCTTCCTCTTCTCCGTTTACCTTCGACTGTTCCCTGGAGGATCGTTTTCGAAAGGGAGTCATGACGAGTTACATGCCCAAACCAGGCAAGCTTTCGACGATTCACTATTGACAAAAGTGGTTCTTGGTGGCCTGCATAGGTGTTTATCTTCTCTCTAACATGGACATTTGTTTTGTGCTCTTTATAGCAAATGCGCTAAAAATTCGTTTCTATAAACATTTATGCTCGAAAGCCTGAATCCTTCGCATCCGTTTTGCAGTGAGTGTCCAGCCCTCACACTAATACAAGAAATAGGTTACAAATCATGTATTATGTGAGGGCGTGACACCACTGCAGAGCTACGGCGCCTAAGGATACAGGCTTTCGAGCCCCCATAAATAAATTATAGAAGAATTTTGCGCATTTCCCTTCAAAGAGCACAAGGCAAATGTCTATGTTTTGGGCCACAGTGAAACAAAACACCTATGCTGGCCACCAAGACTAACCTTTCTTTTTTTTATTAAAATGTCGAAAGCTTGCCTGGTTTGGGCATGTAAACTCGTCATGACTCCCTTTCGAAAAACGATCCTCCAGGGAACCAGTCGAAGTAAACGGAGAAGAGGAGAGGCAAAGTAAAATCCTGGGCTGATAACATCAAAGAAAGAATGGGCAGGACATCGTTTTTTTTTTTTTCCACACTTGTACTCCACCCATTGCTGAAGGATAGAAAGAGCAGTGGAGGACCCTGTCTGCTGATGCTTCCCCATAGGGCACCCCCTACGACCCATGACGGGTGCTTTCACCTCCCAACAGGGTTGAATGGATGAGATGATGATGACTTCAACAACCCATGCATTAGCTGATAGTTGAATGTAAAACTTGAAATATCAAATAACATTTATATTCACTCACATAAAAATACCTTTAAATAAATCTAAATGGACCACATACCTGCTTAAATAATTCATTCGGTTTCTAGCAAAGTAGCAACCCAGCCGTTACCAATGAATTCACGTGAAGCTACACTGAACAGTTACAAGTATAATGCCGCTCTTCCACCATGTCCATATGGCCTGTCCCGTGCAGGGGTGGGTGGCATCATTCCACCTGCAAACGTGTGACAAAACCTATTTTCGTGTTTTATGCTGGTACTGTATAATATAATCTCTTCAATTTAAACTGGTACCAGATTACACTGTTCCAAGTGTATGCGGAATAGAAAACCCGTTTGATTTACAGCGTCAAGCTACGTGACCAAAGGGATCACTTCCAGTGCAAAACGAGCAAATGGGTTGGACAAAGTTGATACAAGTCTAGAAAGGTGGGACATGTCACTCCAGTGACCCAAGTGGACCATGTCAATAATTTATCTGCCAAGGGCCTTGCAGAAATCCCGCGGGGTTACGCAAGTGCAAACTGTCCTAATATAAGACTAGGATTTGTGAGACTTTTCTTTTTAGAAAAATGAAAAAATCTGGCTCCTGCCGAAGAAAACTGGTTTTCATGTCAAGCTATTTCTTAGGCCCTCATTTGGAGAGGAATAACAATTAACAAACGTGTGAAATAAGTGGTGAGACAGTCTAAGAACTACTGACAAGTGTATTCTGTTCAAAATTATTTAACAAAATGGCTGCTCAGCAACTGGTTCTTTTGCAAGCCCAATACCAAGATTTTACTTTAAAACTCCGTTTGAAGCATACTATTTTCATAAGTTTCTCTTGATAGTACTAGAGTAGAACTTAGAATTCTCTTCCTAAATGCCCAACCCAGTGACAGAGAAGTGCACTGAGTATCCATCCAAATGAGTTACGGCTGTGAATAATCTGAGCTAGACAAGAATAGTATAAGGTTATAGGAGACTATAAATTGGAATACACACCTTCGCTTTGTAACCACATGTGCTATTTAATTAAACACCAAGAAAATTAACTCACTTTACAGTTAAAAACTTGACAGTCAAACCGAGTAACAACGTTTTGCACAATAGCGTTTACTCTGTAAGTCTGCTCTATCTATATTTTGATATTAGGTTAAGTGTCTGGTGAATGTTACAAGAATGGTAAATTTCAATGTACTTTATTAGGCCCCCCAAGATGATTGTATATTTGGGGTTAATAATTTAAAAAAAGTCGGCCATTAGAACTTCTTTTGACGTTATATAAAAAGTTCTTCACTGTGATTTTACCACTAGTCTTTAGCTATTATTAGAATCCACTGAATTGTAAAAGACATTTTGACTGATGTTGCACAATCCATCAATTGTCCAACTCTTTTATCCCCCGATTGGGAGCTTCCTTTCATTGCTAATGACATTATCAGTTTGCGATAAACGAGTCCAAAGCACAGGAGGCGGATTTCATTATTCAGTATATTACATGGAAAGTTAATATTTTAATTTTAATTTTATTTTTTTGTAAATTTTGATAAGAGTTGTAAATTACATTTTTTTAAATGTAGTTGTCAGTTGCGTGTATGTCTGTGCACGCGCGTGCGATAGTGTGTGTGTGTGTGTGTGGAGGGGGAAGGAGGAGAAGTTTCAATATTTCTCTCAAGAAAGACAATCTTGTTGGAAAGAATACACCTAGATTATTTGCAGTTATCGCCCATTTCACTGATGAAACAATACAAACAAACAAAATTAATATTAATTTTAATGTTATTCATTTTATTATTTTTACGACTGATTATTGTATTGTCATCGGGAATACACAACTATGCCAAGTTTCAGAGCTATTGCTCATCTAAAAGTGATCGAAAAATCGATTGCAAGATTTGAAGGTGACATACGTTGCAAGTTAAAGAAAAACCTGTAAAAAGCGTTACATCAGGTACAGGAGAAAAGGAAGCCACAAGCAACAGAAACGAGGAGGTTAAAAACACACAAAACCACACAAGCCAGCTAGTAGTCCTTTTTAGGACTAGCCTCCTCAGGGCTGCCACCGAACGAGCGAGACTGGAGGCGAAATACACTACTGAACACCCCAACAGACAACAACGAGAGGAATCAAGACAGTCAGCTAGTGGTCCTTCTTAGGATCAGTCCTTTTCAGGACTAGCAACTGGCTAGCAACGAATAAACTTACGCACAATATACCCCAATTATAACCACTTTGGTTGAACAGGTGTAGCCGTGTAGAGGAGGGGTTGTTGTGTAACCGGTACCAAGAAACTTGGTAGTCTCCGGTTTATGTGTATTTGTTAGGTCTCTGCAAGTGTCACTGGTACTCAAAATGAGGATTTTTATTTTGTACCAGTGTAATTTGTAAAGGATAAGCCCTTGTGCTTGTAATAGAGGGAATAGGGATATGTCTTTCGAAATATCTCTTTTGAAGAGCGTCAAAAGGAAGTTACGTTGTTCTTTCAACCTTTAGTTGAGTCTTTATGTTCTGTACTAGCTAACCGCTAGAGATGATGATTCCAGAAAAGCATATAAAGCCCAGGATCCTTTGAACTTCTCAGGTGTGTAGAGATTTCAAGCCGCGTGATTATCATAGTCAACATAAATTCAACACTGCAACCAGTTTTAAAAACAGTAGTTTGATTTGACAAGTCCGATCATTTATATAAAAAATGTTTATTCAACAGATGGTATCTTGAATCAGAACTAATTGGCTGGTTTGTTCGCAAATTCTCTCAGTTTCCTTTCATATCGTTTCATTTTCATTTCATGGCATGTAGAATTAGGTAAGGCATTCTGCTGATTTACTTTTTTTTAGCTATTAACATGCTCAGTTTCATTGATGTGACCCTACCCCTTTATTTTTCCACTCCCTTCCCCCCTGCCCCCCCCCCTTTTTTTTTAACCTCAGTAGTTGATGTTTCTGTTCACGCCCACTACCAGCATATCCTACCCATGTTTCTCCTTCCGGCAACGTGTTCTTCGTTTTTGCCAGCACCATTTGTGGTAGCATTGTTAAAGTCACCCGCGGGCTTTGAATGAGCTCGTCTGCTCCTCTGTACAAATCTCGTCCGCTACTACCGTATTTGTCATCACGCACTCCACATCTGAGGCAGACGTGAATCAAATGTACATTATCTCGGAACACAGATTGTAATTACCATACATTTTTCCCTCTCCTCCGTTTAATCCAATGGCTCCCAGCCTGGGGTTCGCTTACCTCATGGGGTAGGTACCAGATGCTTGTTAATGAGGTAAGGGGAATATCTGGTAAATAACTAAGCCTACATTATCTCATTGAATATTCATATAAGTAGCTGTGTTAGGGAAACACAAGTTGTTGTTGGGAGAGAGAACGACTAGACTCCGATCTAAATAAAATCCAAAGCAAGAAACAAAATGGAAGCTGAAAATGATATGCAGGTATCTCTTCAAAAATTGTTCGAAGAAAAAACATATTGAATCTGCATACGTATGGTGAACTCTATCATTTATTTCCTCGCACATTGAAAAGGGGATACAGGAAGGTTTACTGAAAGCCAAGGGGATACTGGGACCCTAAAGTTTGGGAACCTCTGGTTTAATCCTTACTAGACGACCTTAATGCCCGACGTCTCCTTGTCACCAAAAGAAGTCTAGCAGTAATGTGATGTACGCCATATTTCGTTACACCGTTATTAAAAACAACATGATGTTGATTCACCTCCTTAAGAAGAAGCATTATCGCGTGTCTTTACTTCTAGACACGTATTGTGGATTTTTTGTCTTTCATTTTTCTCCCCTTAAATTGCTCACCCGAGCTTATTTTGAACACACGATCTCACGGGTTAAAATAGATGTGACTTAACAAAACAAAAAACAAAAACATCTATCGGATTTCACGTCGTGCGAAAACTGAGATGTACCTGTGGCTGCTAATCACTGTCTGTAATTATGCACATCGCACGAACACCTGAATTCAAGACGTCTGGCATCAGATAACATGACACTCAATTATATAGTCTATATTAACATTCGACCATCGTACTACAGGTTCTAGTCTGTTGCTGTATCATATAACGTCATTATATACAGTAGAACTCCATTTATCCGAACCCCAATTATCCGAACATCCAATTATCCGAACACTTTTTCCAGAAAAAAAAAAAAATCAGATGCCACAGTCACGTTAGACTAAAATTCTGAATCTTTTGATGCGGCAAACTTCAAATGTGTGCGAACAATTTGTAGAGAATGGGATGGCTAATGGTCGGTCGCTTACGTACAGGAAGTCAGTTAGATCATAAAGTCAGTTAATATCATTTAACAAGGATGTGCGTTTATGAGTGGACCCAAAGATGCAGCAATGTGAATGCAAACAGCGACAGTTCAAGCTTAAAACTAATTGTGTCTGAGTCAGCAGAACCAATTTTGGACGTAAAGTATTTCTCTGTGCGATATGGTCTTCCAGTAGGAAAGCAGTATAAAAGGATCACGCAATGTTTTGTCAATTGAAAGCGAAAACAGAATTTATCAAGAGGGAAGGACAAGGTAAAAAATGTGTCTGAAGTCGGATTGTCGACCGAAAGGGATTTTCATGTACGGGTAAAAGACACAACGCAACCTGTCCATTTCAAGCGAACAAGGAAGAAGAAAAAATTATGAGTTTTGCATCGAAATTTGATAGTGAAAATGGGTCGAAGAAACGTAAAACCATGAGAAATGCGAAAGATGTGAAATTGGAAGAGGCTTTGTATATATGGTTTGTGCAAAGAAGAAGCAAAGGGGAACCTATCTCTGGTTCTCTGTTGTGTGAAAAGGCATTTCAGTTCAACAATCAACTTGACGGTCCTCCTGCCTTTAAGGCTAGCCAGGGATGGTTAAGAAACTTTAAATCTCGTCATGGCATACGAGAATTGGAGATTCAAGGGGAATCTTTATCTAGCGATGCAACTGCCGCTAAAAATTTTAAAGAAACATTCTTGGCTTTTTTGGAAGAAGAAGGTTATTCACTCGATGATGTGTATAATGCCGATGAGACTGGCTTATACTGGAAATCATTGCCTCAAAAATCACTTGCATCTCAGCGCGAAGCAGCTGCCCCTGGGTGTAAAAAGTGCAAAGAGAGAGTAACAATTTTGGTAGCCGCGAATGCCAGTGGAAGTCATCGTTTACCGGTGCTAATGATCGGCAAAGCCAAAAAACCACGTTGTTTAAAGAATGTGACATGTCTCCCATTGTGTTACAAAGCACAGAAGAGTGCTTGGATGAATAGTGAAATATTTCTTGATTGGTATACAAATCAGTTCATCCCAAATGTGAAGAGGTTGAGAGAACAAGAAAAGAAAACTTGAAAAATAATTCTTCTACTGGACAATGCACCATCTCATCCAGAGACGGATACATTGAATGCAGTTGATGCAAATTTTAAAGTAATTTTTCTGCCTCCCAATGTAACAGCACTGATTCAACCAATGGATCAGGGTGTTATAGCAAAGCTTAAAAAGATGTACAAGAAGGAAGTCCTGCGTCGTTTATTGTTGGCTGAAGATGAAGAAAGTGTGGTGGCGTTTTCCAAAAAGCTTAATCTCAAAGACTGCTGCTATATGTTAGCTGATGCTTGGACCACCCTGTCACAAGATAATCTCAACAAGGCTTGGAGTAGATTGCTTGGGAAAAAAGGAGGAAATGAAACTACTGCAGTGGACACAAATGATGATTGTATAAATGAAGTTGTGGAACTGTTTCAAGCAATGCCCGGATTTTCGGACTGTGACAAAGATGATGTACACATGTGGCTAGAAGATGATAATGATTCTGGTTTTCAGTTTTTGAATGACGAAGAAATTTTTGTCTTTTGTGCAAGAAGAAAACCAAATACATGTAGTGACCGATGATGAAGACTCCTCAGAAGTACATGATGTACTTGTAGATTATGAAGAAAAACCAAAACGTCGACCAAGTCCTGAAGAGGCCTTTATAGCACTAGAAACAGCGATTGCTTGGTACGAGCAAGAAGATGACAGCTGTCCTACACAGCTTCTGCTGTTGAAGAGAATGCGGGACTTGCAGCCAAAAGGAGACTATCCAGTTTGGTGCAAAAGAGGATTCCTCATTATTTTAAATAGTGGGCTACATCTGTGCAAGTACATATATACGTAAGTTGCGCCTGGTTTTGAATCGTTTGTAATGTTATTTTGAAAACATTTCTCTTTCTTAACAAAAATAATTAATACAAGTAGTACATGCACTGCAGTGTAATAAAAGATTTTGGTGATACAGTGATCTAATACAGTGTGGGTATTATTATTACAGTACAAGTAAATATGTTTTATAGTGTATTTTCATTGTGATGGTTAATTATTTTTAGAAATATGTGTACATGTACTCGATACATTATGTAATCCAATTATCCGAACATTTGATTATCCGAACGATGCTCGGTCCCATGGGGTTCGGATAAATGGAGTTGTACTGTATATATATATATATATATATATTTCTTATAATATATATCTTATATAGATAAAATAATATAAATATGGGAATATAATATATATATATATATATATAATAATATTAATATATTATATATAATAAATTTTATATATATATATATATATATATATATATATATATATATATATATGTGTGACAGACGAACTCAGCTGACCCTGAATGACCCCTGAAGTGTTGGATGATATGGTACGACCCTTTGTAACGACCTCTTCGTATAGCATCAGTGCCCCCGGAATATTGTGGTAACTTTTCGTCAAACGGGATTTTTTTTCACCTGGACTCATTAGCTATGCAACCGTTCCACACAGATGGTCAACAAGTTTGCTGATGATTAATATGTGGACAGTTTATCTACCGTTCATTCTGGTCATCGCATTGATTTAAGGAGAGATTAAATCACGCCCACGGACATCTCTTGAGCAATCATATGCAGTATTTTCATTAACTTGGCCAAGTGGGGGCGGTGCCAGAATCGCACACGATCAAACAGATTGAGGGATCTCAGGAAAGACTATCGGCGCTATCAAAGGCAGTAGTGGTCCCTGAAACGAGCGACGCAAGTTTCCTGCCGGTATTTCGCATCTCGGTGTTAAACACGAAACCGTATCCGATCGCATATATATCTATGGGAGCGAACTCTCGGGAAAGCCACGAGCGCAAGCAGCGAGCGGAGATACGTCAGACCAGGGCGGCTTCTCTCTTTAGTCTGGCGGTCAGATGGCGCCCAAAAGCGCGATATCCTGAGATCTAAAAAGGTGTCAATTTTCTCATGTCCCACCTATCTTGCATTTCAGCTAGATATATATACAGACCACGTAGAAAGCCATGTTAAATCATTCGATCGCCAGAGATTTAAGATTCACTAGCTAAAGTAGAAATTCTTGCTAGATTTCCATTATCTGAAATTGGTGGCTACATTGATAGTGATTTCCTGTTTCTGTGCACGGTATAATATATTTGTTAAAGTGATCAGTGGTCTAGTGCTTTCATTTTTATTTCACTGGATTTTGTGTTTATTTAAATCTATTAAAAATTAAACTCATCCCGAAAAGTTCCAGTGGTAAATTTTAATGGATATATCTATTATAATATTTCCAAAATAATAGATGCTTTAATGTTAAAGTAACTTTTAAAGTCGCGAAGGAATTTATAATTAATAAATTTAGTTCTTAAGTCCTATATATATAATAGGTGTATTTGGTTAACCATTAGACTCGGACGTGTTTTCTTAAATACATAATTAAATACGCGATGTATTAAATAGTCTCTTAACGGTAAATTTATAGCGCGTTAGAATATTATTTGATTTTGTGAGGTATGAATTATGTTTGTCATATGGTTTTTCTATCTTTTTCTATAGAATGATCACCTTGTGCAATACCAGCATAAAGAAATCATACAGAGAGTTTCAGACGTCGGTCTTAAACTGTCCAGAACATATTTTGAATGAAACATTTTTTTTAAATTTAATCTATGTGGCGGTCCGCGATGCGCCGTAGCTATCATAAATTACATGAAAAGAAGGCCTTACCCAAGAAACATTTAAATAAATCATCAAATTTAATTTCAATCTGTGAGATAAACTGGAAGATGAACATGTGCCAGTAGCGATCTTTTATTTACTGCTCGTAGGGGGCAACTGTGAGAGAGTACCGGTATTTAACCTGACTGGGTGAACTGAGCCTAGTTAGTTTTTTCCTCACTGGATTAAAAACTTAACCGTCAGTTTGCTATCATCACGCATTTAGGAATAAATTTACCCACCACTTCAATTTTCACCCCTTGTGTCAAACTTGTGTCAGGTGCCATCCCATAGACTCCACTCCTTTTCCTATATAATCTAAAACGCAATAACTCTTAGACTTCACGTCCGAGCGATAAGTGAGAGAATATTTGCTATCAGCAAACCTCGGCACCATCTGGGGCTGGGGACATCGAAGTACTAGACCAGTTTTTCACATGTCTGGAGTGTAATTTCGGTTTATATAATTCTATGGTTTGTCTGATGCTTGCAATCGTTAGTAAGTGTTAGTGATATATATGTGTGAGGATCCCACTCGCGCGTGCATGATGACATGAAGCTTTTAATTTGTTTGAAAAACCATTTGTGTTAATTTGCCTACCGGGTAATACATTTTTCAGTATACCCTGCTTTGTTCACTTAAATTTGGATATTTTGGTAACTGCTGTTTTTACCCCCCCCCCTCCCTTTTATTTCAATTATCTTAGTATAGGTAAGAACAATTGGGCCTAACAGGAATGTTTTTCTACCACCCATAACTACGATTGAAACCCCTCTTTCCAGGGAGTAATTAACTTTCAATGTTAGGTTTCACCTTACCTATGTTCCTTGATAAATATCTTTCTTTGGACTGGGATTTATCTTTATTGGCTAATACAAGCGGGAAAAGGGATTAGTGGATTACCATTCTTCTTCACCCCCCCCGCCCCCCCCCCCCTTTCCACCTGGTTATTTGGCAATGTCCATGTACGTATGCTAAATTTTTGATATGTAACACTTGTATTATGTTTGTGATTTGTAACAGTCCCTGTTTCTACTTGTTGAGGTGATCTCTGGCCCAAGACAGTATACATGTTGTTAGGTGTGTAGTGCGAAGCGTATGAATGAAAAAAAAATGTAACCTGAGTGTGGGTGCGAAAGGAAGGCGAGAAATGTGTTTTAGGGCTCGTATAAATGTAGATCCCTGCAACCCCTACTCTCACGTGCATTAGTCAAGGATGCTTTGGCACACTGCCAAGGCATGGGTTCAAGACATTTATTGCGAGAAAACACTCATAGTATCAAACAGGGACACAGTCCCAGTGTAACATGGACATGCTTGACCGGACATCTGATAGGTATACGATTTGGCATTTCAAAAAAAGGTAAACATCCGGAACAGACGTGTCCATGGTTCAATAGCAAAGTTCTTCAATAATGACAGTTCGTAGCGTCGCCCTTGGCATCTCTGACTAAACGCGTCCAAGATGCCTTAGTCACCTTTGACACATAGGTGCAACTTGGCATTCCCACCCCTGCTCAATTGCACATCGATCAGGCTGTAGTATAATAGACCGCAAAGCACAGGCCTCGTTCTGGGACGTCGGGGCTGTTTACTTCTGTTAAATAGGTGTTATCATCCAAAAACCTGCAAACCTGCAGTAATGCTTATTGTAGACATAAATCCCCCGCTCCGCCAATCTGCGGGTTCCCACAATATATCTTCGTCACTGGATTTCTGGACAATATAAAGACTAACAGTCTTGGATGGCTACCTCGAGCACAAATATATAAGTTGTGTAATATAGAGGATCGGTGAGCTGCGTTTTTCACACTAATAATCCTGTTACATGTTCTGCCACCGAAAAGCGTAATAATGCATAAAGGTCGGTATTACCTCGAAAATGAACTCACGTCAAACATAACAAGGAATTCTGTCGTCCATCCCGACGCACAGAGATTCACTGGGAAAACTGCCATGAAGCAGTTACTTCGAAGATTTCTCCCCGAAAAACAATCGGACTCTTGGTCCCTTCAGAAAAACAGGACCTTCCCGCTTGCCGGAAGTATAACTCACTCCGCTTAAAAAACCTTCTCCATAGGCCTACGACCCGAACTGTCAACCTTTGACCCTAAAGGTCAAAACACAATGAATGAATAAACAAGGGAAGACAACCCCTAATCAACCTGACATCGCAGGTAAAGACACAATTATACTTATGATAAAACATATGCAAATAACTCGACAGATGACTCCGTCGAAAATGACAGCAACAACATTACTACCACCACAACCACCACCCCCCTGTAAAAAAAAAAAATGAAACTTTTTTTTTAAAAAATATGTCCATGAGCAAGATAGCACCAGTATCCACTTCTTGTGCTCATGCAAAAACTGAATCCTATATATCAGGTTACAATAGAGACGCATAAATAAAGCGTCTTGAGGAGAAATACAATAATCATTCTCTCAACATATGAGAGAAAATATATCCTTAAAGGCCAAACAAACTAAGGGATACCAAAATCAAGATACGCTAAGTTGCTGGCAATACCAATCATATATCAAACATTACTAAATAATATAATCATAGCAATATACAAATGTCAATGCTATTTTAGCAACATAACACTGATGGATGGACAAAATGAAATTTGTTAAATTATCTAAACATAAACCAAATACATTTGTATAAAAAAATATTATGATATTAAGGACAGGTCCTAAAGTCTGAAAGTATATCTGGAAAAATAGGACACAGATTTTACTGGAATCATGTGGGCATCCTAGACAATATGTCGCCATCACATTATCCGGAACCCACGGATAGCTCGCACCGTGAAATGGAAAGGCTGAAGAGCAATAGCCATAACGAGTAGATCTCGAGCTCTTCAAATCCTTACTTTGCATAGCCGTAAGAGCTTTTTGGTCGGTTTCCATAAGGAAATGCGCGCCCAGAAGGAACCTTTGTAGCTTAAGAATGGACCAAACCATAGCCAACAATTCACGGTCTAAAACCGCGTAATTCCTTTCTGCCGCATTTAGCTTCCTAGAAATATACATTACAGGATGCAGAGTTCCTGAATATTCCTGCATTTGTGCCGCTCCAATCCCAGTGGAAGAGGCATCACTACGAAGGACAAAAGTCTTATCAATCGTTGGTAGTCTTAAGATAGGATGAGATGAGAACAAATTCTTACCTGATCCAATGAAGATTGGCATTCTTGGGACCAACGCACCATATTAGGAGAACCTTTTTTCAATAACGTTGAAAGTGGTGCCATAATGGAGGACAGATTCTCAATGAATCTTCCATAGAATTGTATCAATCCCAAGAGACTACGCACTTGCTTTTTCGTCTTCGGAACCGAGATATTTAATATCTTTGAAATGTTTTGGTCCTCTGTCTTCAACAGACCATGACCAACTCGATGACCTAGGAAGGAAATTTCACTAAACCCAACAAAAGCTTTAGAGGGTTTAGCAGTCAAACTATGCTCACGTAGAGTAGATAGCAATTCCTTTAGACCCAAAAAAGTGTTCTTCCCAAGTATCGCTGAAAAGACAGATGTCGTCTAAATATGCAATGACATCTGCACGATCTGATAGAATTCGTCGCATCATGCGCACGAAAGTCGCTGGGGCGTTCATAAGCCCGAAAGGCATAAAATTCCATTGAAACAGACCCCTAGGTGTCGAAAAAGCAGTGAGAGGTTTGGCGTGTTCCGTCAGTGGGACTTGCCAATAACCTTTCGACAAGTCTAGTTTAGTAAGAATTTAGCTTTAGAAAGTCTAATAAGTAGATCATCTAATAACGGCATAGGTTCAGCATCGAACTTCGTAACTTGATTTAATTTGCGATAGTCAACGCAAAGACGTATGTTATTGTCTTTCTTTCGAACAATAACTATCGACGAAGAATAAGCTGTAGTGGATGGTTCAATTATTTGTAGTTGAATCATTTCATCCAATTCTTTCTCGACTTGTGCTTGAAAATGAATAGGTATTGGGTATGGTCTTACTCTGATCGGATTACGATCAGTAAGTATGATGTCATGTTCTATGACATCTGTGTGTCCAGGAATGTCGGTAAGGACATCCTGATATGATTGTAACGTAGAGGATACTTGACGCTGTTCCTCAAAAGACAAGTTGGAAGAGACTGTAACGTCTCTCCACGATTCCGTTGAAGTAAGTGGAATCGCAGGAAGAGGTAAGTTCACGTCAGAAAAAATAGTTTCCTCACCCTGTATAACGGACAGGGATGAGATGTGACCATGTTGGACTGGAGAGTCGTCCGTCGCCTGGAAAATAGGCTGCAAATAGTCTGGACGTTCAATAAACTCTGTTAGCATATTTATATGGAAGGTTTTATGCCTTCCATCCACATCGACAATATAGTCGACATCGGAAATTTTTGAGACTATAGTGTATGGACCCTTCCATGAAATGAGAAGTCTATTCTCTCTTGAGGGCAGTAAGACATATGCTTTGTCTCCAGGACAAATTTGACGTAGGCGTCTTTTCTTATTAGCAAATCGCCTAGCTTTTTCTTTCGCAAATTCGGAAGATGAAGTTGCTAACCTGCACGATTCGATAATCTTTTCTCTAAGAGCTATGACATATTCATATGACGATTGTGTATCATCGTCAATATTATCGGAAGTTATCAAATCGTGTAACAAGGACATCGGACCGCGCGGTTGCGCGCCAAAGACAAGTTCGAAAGGAGAAAACCCTGTATGCTCGTTGGGAACCTCTCTATAGGCAAAGAGGACTGCAGGTAAAACCCTGTCCCAATCTTCAGGATGATCCTCCGTTATCTTGCCAAGTAAGTTCTTTAGTGTCCTGTTAAGACGTTCTACCAATCCATTGGACATTGGATGATAAATACTACTGAGAGACCTATTAATGTCTAGCGTAGCCATTACCTGAGACATAACGTCCGAAATTAACTGAGTGCCGTGATCCGACAGTATTTCACCGGGGAATCCCAGACGAGAAAATACGAGCCAAAGAGCATCAGCGATATCGACAGTTGATATGCTCTTCAGAGGAATAGCCTCTGGCCAACGCGTGCACATGTCCACGCAAGTGAGGATAAATTGGTGTCCTCTGGCTGACTTAATTTTGAACGGACCAATGATGTCTATAGCCATTTTCTGAAACGGCCGAATCGGAATATCTGCAGCCTGAATAGGAGCAGCATGTCTCGGAACTCTAGACTTGACCTCTTGACAAATTTTGCAAGATCGGCAATAAATTCGGATGTCTTTATTCACGAATGGCCAAAAGAAGGACGCAAGGTCTCTAGTTTTAGTTCTGGAAAAAACCCATGTGTCCCGCACACTGAGAATCGTGTGCATGCCGAAGAATTAAGGCTCTCATACACTTAGGCACAAGAATTTGCGAGTGCATAGACTTGTCCGAGTGTTGTACCATTCGTACCAATATACCATTCTTCTTAGTGATATACGATTTGTGATTCGTATTTTGATTGGGATCCCCTTTCTTTGCAAGAAGGAAGAATTTCTTCAAAGAAGGATCCTCTTCTTGACGTTTAACAAACGAGTCATGGGAAATCACCAAGTGCTCGTCTTGGCTATCAACTTCATTACTATTATCAGATGAAGTTGGGGGATTAAGAGCTTGAGCTCTTGTCACCACTGCATTGACCGTTTGAATGTTTTTTTCTTCCCAACTAGAAATTTGTTGCGGGGTGCATTCCTTAACCCCATGAATACGACCGATTATACGATCCGCAATGGGATTCGGCAGAAGACATGCATGGACATCTCATGTGAAGAAAGGAGTGCCAAACCTAATAATAGTAGTAGGATACTTTTCCATTAGTACCACCAAATTGTAACACATTTGATTGTTTTTCCAGTGGCACAGCAAGGATCTATCAGAGACTCCCTAACCCGACGGTAGTACATCCCGAATCGAAAAGTACTGAGACTAGCCTATCATTTATTAGACCTTTATGTAAGATGAGAGATCCTCTCCCATCATGCGCAACTGTAGCAGGTAGAGCAGGAAGAGGGTGACCACAACTTAGCGTAGATACAGTCGATGAGTCGAACAATGTTAAGCATTGGGGGCATTCAGTTGCTCTCCCAAAATCGAAAGCACAACCAGTGATAGCCCTAGAGTTACCACTATCATTTACTGTATTACAGGCTCCATCAAACTCTTGTTGCGCAGAGTTTGCCTGTTGGTAAGGTCTTTTTTTTTGTTTTTAATCTAGGTTCTGCATCGATTATGTTTTCCCCTGTAATTATTTCGATCTATCATTTCCCTGTAATTGTTCATCATATTGGCTATTGTAATACATCATTCCGGTTTGAATCCCGGTATCTAAATTCACCATCGTAATAATCGTGTCGTCGAGAATGATTACCTCGAAAATTTGAATAGTTATTATTTGGATAGCCTTTACGAAAGTGTCTCAAATTATTACCACTAAAATTACGAGAACTACCATCTTGTCTCCACTGCATAGACGAAGAACCATCATGTGTTGGATTACTCCGCTTCTGAGTGTAATTTTGATTACTTCCCCTATTCCAATTTTGTTGAGCACCCTGAAATTTTTTTCTGAAATTAGGGCCATATGGTGTTGCCGAAGCAGCTGGCAACCCTTCTTTCACTTTAGAATTGCTATATGTATGTTGTGGATGCGCTGCTGTGGCATACTGACAACAGTATTCCTCCATTCTTTTAAGTTTTTAGGCTTACGCTCATGAAGGAATGCAAGAAAAGAATCATTAACAGATGACAAAACCTTATCTCGCAATAATAAGTCCATTAGACCTTCATATGTTTTCTCAGTCTGAGACAACTCAACCCATCGTGTAAATGTACGACGTATCTTTGTAACAAAATCAGAGAAATCTACTCCATTTTCTGGCAACATTGTCTTAAAACGAAGACGATAATCTTCTTCTTTTAGTTGGTATTTTTTTAGCAATGCTGCCCTGACAACATCATAATTAGTCCTCTCATGTTCGTCTATTGTCATAAGAGTAGTCACTGTGTCACCTGTAAAAAATGGCATCAGTTGTTCAACATATTTTTCCTTTTTTATGTTATGCGTATCGCACAAAAATTGGAATCTATCTAGATAATCTGCTACGTCAGCCTTTAAAGGATTGAAATGAGGCAATTTAATCCTACTAACAAACTCCTTTGTCGTACTCGAAGTTGTTTGCTGAGCACCCGTACTCGCCAATTTCAATTTCTCTAACTCCGAAGTTGCGAGTTTTTCATCAAGTTCCATCTTCTGTTTTCTTTCCTCATGTTCCATTTTTCTAATTTTCAGCCTCAGCTTGAGTTTCTCTTCCAGCTGCAGCAGCTTGAGCTTGATTTTTTTTGCAGCTCTCTGCAGCAGCTTTTGAGCTTTCCTCTTCGCCTCTTTGCAGCAGCTTCTTTGTCTAATCTCTTTTTGTTCAGCTTTCAATCTCCTTTCCTCCACCTGCATCTGCAATTTCTTTTGTTCAGCAGCAACATCAGCTTCTCTGTCTAGTCTTTTTTGTTCGCAGCAGCTTTCTCTCTTCTCATCTTTTTTCTTTTTCTTCAGCCAGAGCTTTTTTTTCTTCTGCAGCAGCTTTTCTCTCTTCTGCAGCTACTGCTGTGTCGTAGTGAGCAACAGCCCATTGTTCTAACTGTTTGACCAGTCTTATCAAGGGCTTTCCCTTGTGTAATAAAGTACTCTAATGTAGACATCTTGTCTAATGAGATTCAGTAAACTTGCAGAAGTAACTAAATTAAATTATCCCACTTTTAATGGGAGACAAGTCTGAAATGCTAGGCTTGTATACTCACTTCACTTTATTTTACTGTCTTAGTCTTAGACAAAGACTTTGTATGTTCCTCTTGTTTATAATGTACCCAAAAAATCACTTGAGTACCTGTGGAAAAAAAAATCCCTTATATCCCACTCACTATGGGCACAAGTCTTTTTTATAAAGAACTTGAATATGTATTTCACCTTGTCTCAATCTTTGTAGATAACAAGTCTTTTATCAAAGAACTTGTATAAATATCTTATATAATATTATTTAACAAACTCTATATGAAGAGTCTACCTTATCATTAATACCAACACATGAACGACAGAGTGGATGTAGACTGTGCATGACAGTAATGTAGTACAACCAAAAAAAAAAAAAAAACAAAGACAAAGATACAAAACAATACAAATGGCAACACTGTTTTAACCAAAAATGTGTAGAGAAATACACAAGAAAGGAGAGACCTACAGAATACAAACAAAACAAATCGACAATCAAAACTGAAAAACAGACAAAATATTACAAAAACAACGTTAAGTACAATTACATCACAGCTAACACCAATAGCGACCAATTGTCACTAGCAAATTTCCAAATTAAGAAAATTTGCACCTACAGAACGCTTACAGTAAGCCTCGATCAAGTGGCATATTTACCGTAAGACCCACCAACCGAAAAACCCGCTGAAAAATACACAAAAAACAGTAGAAGTAAACATAAACATATAGCAATCAATTTTCAATGTGTTGCAGAACAAGTTCATCACAGCCTGAAACTTAAAATAAATTTCTTGCTTCCTTGCGAAACACAGAAACAAAAATGTCACAAACGCGCACTGAAAACGTCAAATCCACTGTAGCCATAAAGTGGTATTCCACGAACCAAAGTTACTATGACCTTCTCGAATTAGGACATTGCACATTGAATGTTTACAATTTCCACGTACTGTTTACAAACACTTGACCTCGAACAATGTAGCTTGAATGCTCGGACATAGAAAAGTCTGTTGTTGACTGAAAACGTGTAACAACACAAGCAGTACTGTTCACAATAGGAACCCGCCTTCTATGCAGTTATGGTCCACGTAGCAAATGCCTAGATGTTAACTTCAGTACTTGTCTTGTGGTGGTTTATGTAGCATTATAATATAAATGCCCGCACTGTTTGTCTAGGTCAACCGTTGATGACCTATTTCTGTCCTGTTGTAGCCAAAACTTGCAAGTGTAGAATTAGCGCTGTGTGTTACGGCTGTCCCGTGTGTAGCTTAGACCCACAGATCAGAAGTGTAATGTGTACTTGTCCTTCTTGTAACTTTCTCGACAAAACTGGAGACATCATACATGTAACAGCCAACCAGGAATGTAATTTCTGGATCCATAAATGTCAACAATAATGTCAAATGCTCGCTCTGTTCTTTTTAAACCCACAGATCTGGTCCATCAGAAATGTAAGTTTCTAGGCCACATTGGCGACAAGAAATG
Source organism: Oreohelix idahoensis (assembly GCA_024509875.1). Lineage (NCBI taxonomy): Eukaryota > Metazoa > Mollusca > Gastropoda > Stylommatophora > Oreohelicidae > Oreohelix > Oreohelix idahoensis. Next base: position 87,611 of record JAMPIV010009632.1, read on the forward strand.
TATCAGAAGAGCCCACGTAACTGGTCCACCAGAAAATGTAACTGTCTGTTTCTCTTGTTGAGGTGATCACTGGCCCAAGACAGTATACATGTTGTTAGGTGTGTAGTGCGAGCGTATGATGAACTGAGTGTGGGTGCGAATGAAGGCGCGAATGTGTTTAGGCTCGTATAGATGTAGATCCTGCAACCCATACTCTCACATGCAGTAATCAAGGATGCTTTGACACTGCAGGCATGTTTCAAGACATTTATTGACGGGAACACACATTGTATCAACAGGAACAGTCAGTGTAACAAGGTCATGCTGACCTGACATCGATAGGTATACATTTGGCATTCAAAAAGGTAAACATCAGAATAGACGTGCATGGTCAATAGCAAAGTTCTTCAATAATGACAGTTCGTAGCGTCGCCCTTGGCATCTCTGACTAAACGCGTCAGATGGCTTAGTCACTTTGACACATAGGTGCAACTTGGCATTCCCCGCCAATTGCACATTATCAGGCTGTAGTATAATAGCCGAAAGCACAGGCCTCGTTCTGACGTCGGCTGTGTGTTTCTGTTAAATAGGTTATCATCAACCCTGCAGTTAATGCTTATTGTAGATATGAACTCCGCCAATCTGCGGCTCCCACAATATATCTTCGTCACTGGATTTCTGGACAATATAAGACTAACAGTCTTGGATGGCTACCTCGAGCACAAATATATAAGTTCTGTAATGGCGGATCAGTGAGCTGCTGTTCACCCTAGGTAATCCTTTACATGTTCTGCCACCGAAAAGCGTAATAATGCATAAAGGTCGGTATTACCTGGCAAATGTATCCTCAGAACATCACAAGGAATTCTGTCGTCATCCCGACGCACAGAGATTCACTGGGGAAAACTGCCATAGCAGTTACTTCGAAGATTCTCCCCGAAAAACAATGGACTCTTGGTCCCTTCAGAAAAACAGGACCTTCCCGGCTCCCGGAAGTATATCTCACTCCCGCTTAAAAAACCTTCCCAGAGGCCGACGCCCGAACTGACAGCCTCTGACCCTAAAGGTCAAAAACAATGAATGAATAAACAAGGGAAGACAACCCCTAATCAACCTGACATCGCAGGTAAAGACACAATTATACTTATGATACAAACATAAGCAAATAACTTGACAGATGACTCCGTCGAAAATGACAGCAACAGTGATTTATTTTTTAAGGTTAATGGCAAACATCATAAACTTATTTAGTACTGTGTTGGAATACCCAAAGCCCCAACATTTTCCCCCTATTGTGTAATATCGTTTGTATTTAAGTGCGTCTGTGTGTTTGAAGCACCAAATCCGTGTGAGCGCAGATGTGTGTCTGGAAAATGGCAAATAATTGTTTGACAGGAGAGTCTGAAGAGAAGATTGAGAAAAAACGATTTTGTCGTAAAATAAGTCTGTCTTTACTCTCCCCAGCACTCTGTGAAGCAAACTATTTACTCTCTACATTTTCTATCACTGAGCTTTTCACTTCACCATTCTCCACTCTCAACCGGACCACTATTTCTAAGACTCTTTCTCTCAAAATTAATTTACGACAATATTTGTGGGCTGGTCCTGGATCTTGAGCTACATTTGAGACAATCGCATAGCCGGGATAAAGATATTTTTGAGTCTGATTAAGTCTGGGTCTAACTAGATAGAGTGTGAATGATCTGTCTCTGTGATTAGGGAAATAATAAAAGAATTAATTACACCCTAGACAAACGCCTTTTAGTATTTGGGTCGTCCACACAGCATATTTACAGGTTGTTTTCTTTCACAGCAGTAGAAAGTACGGATAAACATAAATTCGGTTAGCTAAATTATCCTCTGGCATGGAGAAAATTAATTTTTTTCTTCATAAGATTTGCTCGGATTGCGTGATTGTTTTTACAGTCACTAAGGTTTTGAAGTTAAAAGAGTTGAGATTAGCTAAAGACGCCCTTGTTTGACTTTTAAGTCTAGTTAACATCGTCTCTTCTCATAAACTGACTTCAGGGGCGGAGTTTTTTGTTGACGGAGAATTAAAATTTCAGGAAAAAATTTTTTTTTCCTTTTAAATTGTTTAATATAATCTTTCTCTACTGTTAGTAAAAGTAGATTCTTTTCTAGTGTAACTTACCATTTTTAACGTGGCATAGTCGCTTGCGTTAAGAGTCTTAAGTGACAATAATAGCGGCGATACGTTTGCACACTACAGTGTCGGAGGTACCACAAGTAAATTTATACTTTGTGTTTTTTTTCTCGTAGCGGCTTTGAGTTTTTTTTTTCCCTCCTTGTTTTTTTTCTTACTATTCTCTAGTCTTAGAAGCATCCAGTTCTTTAGCATGGCAGAGAGAATTAGAATAAGATCCATTTTGAGACAGGAGGCGAAGGACTCAGGATTAGAAGGAGAAGCCGCGAACCTGTTTGTCAACAGGGTACTTGAAAGGTATGACGCGGAGCAACAGAGAGCAGAAGCTGAAGAGGAAGGAAGAAAAAAGAGAGAGCAGAGAGGAAAGCAGAGAATAGAGCAGAGAAGAAAGAAGCGCAAAGAGAGGGCAGAAGTAGGAAGAAAGAAGCGGAAGAGAGGGCAGAAGCTAGGAAGAAAAGAAGCGGACGATCGTCAATTGGAGCAGAAGAAATTGAGGCAGAGATAGAAGCTCGCAGGGAAATAGAGAAGCAGAGAGACAAGAGAGAGAGAGACAGGGAAAGACAGCATGAACTGGCGCTTAAGGCTTTAGAGAGTCGGGGCGCCTCTACTTCGAATAACGGAGAGCCGTCTTCTCCCCAGTCTCAGTCAATGGATCTCTCCAGCACTCAATCTGCCCAATTATCGGCGATGTCTTTTGCTTTAGAATCTTTTCCCAGCCCCAATGAAAAAATAGACACCTTCCTAGAGAAATTCGAGAGGCTCGCAAATCTGTATGGGTTAGAGAGTTTCCGTTGGGCATTCAAACTCTCAACTGCGTTGAAAGGTAATGCGTATGACGTGTACACAAAGCTGGGAACCAACCAACATGATTACGACATGCTGAAGAATGCCTTGCTAGAACGGTTTGAGATGACCGCCCGAAAATTTCTGCAGTTCTCTTCACGTCTCACGGGCTATTTGACAAAGTGCATTGAATTATCTGACCTACCTCTTACATATGAGGGACTACTTGAACTTGTTCTTGTGGAAAAGATAAAGTCAACTTTGTCATACGAAACCCGTAGATTTTTGGCTGAACAGGGCGCAGTCAGGCTTGAGGACATCCTCAATAAGGCAGAACGCTATACCAATGCAATGGCCGAACTTCCCAGCACTAAACGTAAACCCACAGATCAGCCATCTCGTAAACAAAATCTAGAGCAGTCATCCTATTCCTCTAATTCCTCTCAGAATTATAACCAACGAGAAAATAATACCCAGAGACCTGCCCAGGAAAAATCAAAATTCTACAAAACCAGATTTTCCCCAAACAATAATTCTGATCAACCCACCAAGCCTACGTGGCAGCGCGGCCACCAAGGTCAAGGACAAGGGAAGACCCCTACACCAGGAACGTCTGATCAGGGCAAACAAACCGGTCCAAACCGCATCGGATGTTTGCATACAGCCTCGAAAAGTAGAGTCAATGTCAGTGATTCTCAACCTGAGGGGGGCCGACCCTCAACGCGAGGAACTGTAATTTTGAATGGTACCTCAAAACTACTTGTCTTTTTGACACTGGATTAAGTTTTGATTGTATTGTCGCTAGGCACCTAGTCAAACCCGGTCAGGAGACAGAGGAAACCGTCAAACTTGTGGAGTTTTCAGGAGTGATGCACCCATGACGCTTCCTATCGCACTGGTAGAAATACACTCTGATTTTGTCAGAGGTGTTAATTAAAGCGGACCCATAATGGATGATCCGATCTACCCAGTTATCCTGGGATGTAGATATGAGTTTCTTGGGAGACCAAAGGAGCCGATTGTTGCAGCGGTAATCACAAGAGGGAAAGCCAAGAAGGAGAGGGAGCCTGCGGCAAATTTGTTGCCGAATGAACTGATGGAAACGCAACAAAAGGACCCTACTCTGGAGCTCTGCTTTAGAAAACTGCCCATGGCTAAGGACCCCAGACACAACGGAGACATCTTTTCTAAGGATGGTGTATTGTATCGTAGAACGGGCAACCCGGACACGGGGAATAACCAGCTCCTCGTACCGACGCAGTACAGAAGCCAGATCTTAGAAATGGGGCACTCTCTTCCCTTTAGCGGACATATGGGACAAAACGCCACTATTCAGCGAATAAAAACCCACTATTGGTGGCCAGGAATGAACTCTGACATTATCAGGTATGTGAAATCCTGCGCCCAGTGCCAACGGGTAGCACCCAAGCACTTGACACCCCCAGTACCCATGGGGCAAATCCAAATAGTAGGGACTCCATTTGAACGGGTTGCTGTCGACATCATTGGACCCCTGGAAAGGACCAAAAGAAGGAACAGGTTCATCTGACCTTAGTCGACACTTGCACAATGTGGGCCGAAGCTGTACCGCTAACATGCATAGATTCCAAGCATGTCGCAGAAGCCCTCGTGCAAATCTTTACACGGTTGGGATTCCCTCAACAAGTTTGACGGACAATGGATCCCAATTCCGTAGCCTGTTAATGGAGGAGATCTTTAAGATCTTGAGGGCCAAACATATCCACACAAGTCCCTACCATCCGGCCGGAAATGGGCTCGTGGAACGTTTTAATGGCAGCCTCACCACCATGTTACGTAAGCTGGGTCAGGAGAAAACCGACAAAAAGACTGGGACCTTTATATATATCGACTGCCTTATTCTCCTACCGGAGAGGTTCCCCAAGCTTCTACGGGATTCCCGCCTGCTACACTTTTATTTGGCAGACCTATAAGGGGCCACTAGAAGCCCACGATTCGGTCCCTGACAGACCAAAAGGCTGACGAGACAGGCGGCTCTGCAAGCAAGTATGTATCTGAGCTCAAGGAAAGGTTAAAGCGAGGGTGGGATCTAGCTACCACCAACCCTAAGAAAGCCCGCGCTAAACATGCTAAAAGATAAAACAAAGCTGCAAAAGAGAGAGAACTACAACCAGGGGAGAAAGCTTTGTTGCTACTTCCAACCGGAAGCAATAAATTTCGCATCGGATGGCAAGGGCCGTTTACCGTCCTTAAAAAGATCTCACGTACCAATTACAAGATCTGCATCAAAGGAAAGGAGAAGGTCTTCCACATAAATCTGCTAAAGAAATATTTGGAAAGACCGGTGCCATCCTCCGAGCATCTCCTGGCTGTCGCCATAGCAACGGAAGACGAGGAATATGATGATGGTTGCATGGAGTATCCTTTGCAACCCACAGAATCCTTTAAAGATGTCAAGTTCGGCGACAATCTCTCACCAGAACAACAAACAGAAGCCAGAGCTCTACAAAAACAGTACAGTGCAGTCTTAACGGATGTACCTAGTCGAACAAATCTCATTGAATTTGATATGAAATTAACAAACGAGACCCCGGTTCAAACCAGAGTTTACCCCATCCCGTGACGCTTAAAGCGTGATTGATGCACGGTTGCGCGAGAGAAATAGACTAGCTGCGTCAAGGCAGGAAATTTATCAGTGAGTCTACATCTCCTTACAGTTCGAGTGTAGTAGTTGCTGTTGCAGAAGCCCAATAAGGAAGTTCGGCTGTGTATAGATTACCGGCTGCTAAAAACGCTGTATAAACGGAATTCCAGCCCGAACCTCTCCAAACTTTGTTTCTGAGTTTTTCACAAGCCGTCAGCAAAAGCAAAGATTTTCTCCAAGATTGACCTCAATAAGGTTATTATTCAAATACCAGTCAGGAGGAGGAAATTAAACCTTTGTTAGCTTTCAAGCACTTAGTGAAGGACATTACACCACATTTAATGTGATTTTTGCCGTTCGGATTGCATAACGCACCAGGAGTGTTCACCAGGATGATGAGGAAGCTTCTAGAACCTTTGCAAAGTCCCCATATCCATAGATGACATCTTAATTGCATCGGAAACCTACGAAGGGAACATATTGCTACGGTTGCTATGCTCCTTCAGGAGACTACAGGAAACTGGTCTCACAGCCAGACCTAGCAAAAAAAAATGTCCTCTCACCCGGGTTTGAACAGCTAGGACTTTCCTGGGGCATACTATTTTCTCACGGATGCAGTTGGCCTCCAATTAAGAAGAACGTGGGAGAAACATAGTGGCAGCAAAAAGACCCGAACGAAGCGACAAAGAAAGACGAAAGCGGTTCCTTCCTAATCACTATATGGGTATTATCAGATAATACATCCAGAACTTCACAGGGACTGACGGCACGGTCTGTACTGACTCTCACAAAGAGAAGGTTGTCTCTGATAAGGTCATATGGGATATCAAAAGTGCGAAACACGCGTACACACTTTGAATGGGACAGTTTTTCTGCATAACCCATTTTGGGATAGGTTAGGGGGGCCTGACCTCAAGAAACCTTTTGGTCTAACTGCCGGTCGGACGCGTCAGGTCAGGAATCGTTCAGCACACTAGCTTCCAGCCAGCTGACAGTGACCTGAACATGCTATTCTAAGCCGCGAGAATTGCCTATAGCAATCAAAAATTAAATAAACTTAAATATCGGAACTTTTACTGCGAAGTCGCAAGAGAATGCCTCGCTCATGATTGGTCGGAGTATCAGAAGCCATCAGAGTTGCTCTCTATTGACAATCTATTCACGCGTGCAACAGACCACGCCTCGTTAGCCTTGTCTTCGGTGCAATAAAGGAATTAAAAAAACTCTGAAGATCATGCGTTGGGCCCTTCTTATAAGCGTTTATTCGTTGTCAAAGGGAAGTATACTTTCCGGAAATTGAGAAGGTAGGGGCCTGATTTTCCTGAGTTAGAAACTGGACTACGGAGGTAGAGCGGAGGAAAGTTGGAAGATACCAATCATCGTAAAGCTACCGCTTCGGGCACCAATTTCAAGTGGTCCATAAATCAAACAATGGGAAAAGTAGGTGGTTCATGTCATCCAAAGAGAAGATTGTGTCTGAGCAACTCTGCCGCCCTAAGTTGTTTAGAGTTAGTAAGAACTCAGCTGACCATTTTCATCGTAACCTCCTGAAGTGGTTGGATGATATGGTTACGACCCTTTTGTAACGGACCCCGTTCGAGACATCAGTGCCCCCGAATATTGATGGTAACTTGTCGTCAAAAAACGGGAATTTTTTTTTCACCTGCTGGACTCGTTAACTATGCTACCGTTCCACACAGAATTGGTCCAATCGACTTGTCTTGCTGATTAATATTTTTTATGGGGGGGGTGGAACAGGGGTTTTTTTTTTAAGCTACCGTTCATTCGGGTCATCACATCGAGTTAAGGAGATTATTAAAATCACGCCCTCGGACATCTCCTTGAGCAATCATAGGCATGATCGTTCATTGAACTGGACCCAGTTGGGGCGGTGCCAGAAATCAAACTGAGAGTATTCGGCACACGATCAAACAGACTGAGGGATCGCTTGGACAAGAGATCGACGCGTCTAGCAAAGGCAGGAGGTGGAGTCCCTAGATACGAGCGACGCACATGTGGCCTGCCGGATATTGTCGCAGCTCGGTGTTAAGTTACACACGATTACCCGGAGCGCACTGGGAGCGAACGGAAAAGCCGAACCGCAATGAATACGATGCGGACGCTTACGTCAGACTCCATGGTCGGCTAATTTCTCTCTTTAGTCCTGGCAGGTCAGATCCCCAAAAGTCTCCTGAGATCTTAAATGTGGTGTCAATTGTCGCAATGGCCCACCATATCTTGCATTTCAGGCATAGATATATTATCAGACCACGTTAGCGAAAGGCCCATGTTATAATCGGATCCGACTGAGATTTAAGGAGTCACTAAGCGTCTATGTAGAAAATTTCTGCTAGAGTTGCCATCTGAATTGGTAAGCTACATTGGAGTGATTTCTGTTTTCTGTTGCACGGTATAAATATTTTTAAAGTGATCGTGGTTCTTGTGCTTTCCTTTTTATTTCATGGATTTTGTGGTTTATTTAAATCTATTAAATTAACCTCATCCCAAAAGTTACAGTGGTAAATTTACTGATATATCTATTCTACTTACTACTTAGTCGTTCACCTTCTACCGTGAGTGGTGTAGAGGTTTGGAAGAGGAGAGCGCCGACTATTCATCGATGTCTTCCTCCTGTGGCCTGGTTCATTCTCGTCTCGGGACCTTCAAAGATTGTCTAATGTTGTCCTCCCAGCGGACTCTGGGTCGTCCTCGGGGTCTGGATCCCTGGCTCTTTGTTTCCCATGCTTGTCGTGGTAGCCGCTCTTCTCCCATTCTGCAGACATGGCCAAACCTTTTTTAATGGGATGTTCTACTTGCGTTGTAGGGAGGTGGCATTTTAGGCCTTGACGTATCGTTGGTGGTACCATGTTTTCCTTGTTACTTCACCACCTTCCTAGATATCTCTTTCGACGGGTTTGGATCTGGCTTTTATGGGTTGGTAGTCATTGCCAAGACTCGCCTTCCATTTGTCTAGACTGGGATCATAGGTGGACGGTATACAGCCATCTTCGTTTTCTTACCAACCTCTTCTTGCTGAGGAATCTCGAATTTATGGCCTGAAAAGACTCCAGTGTGCTTTTCGA
>JAMPIV010009633.1:0-120280 GCA_024509875.1 Oreohelix idahoensis
TACTTTCCTTTTATTAAATTTATTTGTTAGGCTTTACATTTACGTTTTAATTTATATATGTGGATTAGAATTTCTCACGACAAATCCTCCCCACTTAAAACAGACGTTATATGTCAGTCTATAATTCTATATACACATAGAGAAATTTATTATTATTCCTGGGGTTTAGGGTGATTCTCATCACACGGATGGCGGCTTAAAAAATCCGCTCCCAGATTTGTTTTCCACTTATATACTCTATGCTAAACTCAAATGGCTGCATCAATAAAGACCAACGGAGTAATCTAGAATTCTCATGTCTAGCCTGTGCTAGAAACGACAAAGGTTTGTGATCCGTTTGCAACTTAAATGCCTTCCCATACAGATAAATATTGAATTTCTTTATCGCCCATATTACTGCAAGACATTCTTTTTCGCTAGTTGAGTAGTTGGTTTCAGCTTTATTCAACTTTCTGCTAGCATATGCCACTGGGCTTAATTCCCCATCCAATGCATCTGATTTCTGTAGCAACGTTGCACCTAACCCAATATTACTGGCATCCGTCCTTACTATGAATTCTTGACTTAAGTCAGGTAATTTCAAAATAGGTTTACTTGTGAGCTTTTCCTTCAATTCTTGGTAAGCCATTTCACATTGTGGTGTCCATGTAATTCGATCTGGATTTCCTTTACGTGTCAAATCAGTTAACGGTGCACATATGGAATTAAAGTTTTTGATATACTTTTGGTAGAAACCACATAATGAGACAAAGGATCTCACGTCTTTCTTGGTTTGTGGTCTCGGGGCTTTCTTTAGTTTCTCTAAATTCTTTGGGTCAGGGGTCATGTTTCCCTGATAAACTGTGTGTCCCAAGAATTCCAATTCTTTACATCCAACGCAACATTTGGTTGGTCGGGCTGTTAAATTCGCTTCCCTAAGTCGATTAAACAGCATGTTCAGAGAGTCAATGTGTTCCTCAAATGTTTCTGTTGCTATAAGGATATCATCCATAAAATTTGTGATACATGGATTATTCAGAGGGTCCAATAATTTTCTCATCATCCTAGAGAAGACACTAGGCGCATTCTTCAATCCAAATGGCAATCTATTAAACTCATAGTGTCCTTCTGAGGTACTAAAAGCTAGGTATGGTCTAACCTCAGGCTTTACTGGAATCTGATAGTATCCTTTACTCAGATCCACTTTTGAGAAATATTTAGCTTTATTTAGTCTGGCAAACAGCTGATTTGTATCCGGCAATGGATCCACCTGTCCTTGTGTAATAGCATTCAGTCTCCTGTAATCTATACAGAGTCTATGTTCTCCAGAGGGTTTCCTTAAGAGTACAACACCGGAACTATACGAAGATTCACTGTGTGAAATAATTCCTTCCTTCAACAAATAGTCTATCTCTTCCTTCAAAGCTTTCTCCTTAGCAAAGGAATCGAATATGGTTTCATACAGACAGGTGTGGGGTCTATCAGTTTCATATCATATTCCAATAAGTTTGTATGCCCTGGTCGGTCTGTTAACACCTCTGCATGATTATCTAGAACCTGTTGCACTCTCTCTTTCTGATTTTTTCGTTAAATGTGTACTGATTTTCACCTGTGCCGCTGTCTCACAGGGGTGTAATGGATATTCAAATGATGAAAGTGGTTCCTTTTTCATCTCCATGGCAATGGACAAGGTCAACAAGTGTGTCTCTTCCTGATGTTCTCTTTCCAAATATTTCTTCAGGAGATTCACATGATAGATTTTTTCTTTCCCCTTCTTATCTATCTTATAATTTGTTCTAGACACCTTCTCTAGAACTGTATATGGACCTTGCCATCCAATTTGTAACTTATTCTGACTACCGGGCAGAAGAAGCAGTACCTTCTCTCCCACAGCCAAATCTCTGTCTTTAGCTTCCTGTTATAATAGGCAGCATGTTTCTTCCTGGCTTGTTTCAAATTTTCATTGGCAAGTTTCCAGCCAGTTTTTAAACGAGTGGTCAGCTCATTCACATATTGGTATAAAGATGTAATGTTTTCCTCTGCCTTTTCATCAGTCCACGTTCTTAACAAAGCTACATATGGACCTTTAATTTTGTGGACCTATTTGTCCATGCACCGGTATGGTCTCTTCCACTCGAAGCGCTATAGTGATGATTTTTCTTCCCAGAATTATCATGCATAAAACGACCGCTACCAATTTTTTTCCTGGGGCTTTCTCCCCACTTAAAATTCTTGATGAGAGATTTCCTCTCTACATCTTCTTCCTCCAGTTTGTTTAAGTCCGATTGAGGGATTGTCGGCTTATCCTGGGGTAAGACATCTTTTTGCACTCTCCGCATAGTGGCCATTGTAAAACAGTTAAGTGAAGCTTGTCCGTGAAAAGGGGCTTCCCATTCCATTTGGTCCACTTTATCAAATCTATTTTTCTTTTTATTGTCAGGCCTAATTTTGCCCCGTGGCGTGTCCAGGTCCTGATCAATGTTCCCACTTGTGGGTGTTCCCTCATGTGCTATGCTACACCTTTCTACAAAATTCTCAATGTCCCATCTTGCCTTGGGCCAATAATAATTGTGAGCCACCTTTTGGATGATGGTACCTATTTTCTCATGGTCCCCATCTGGTTTCACATGTAGGCTCCTTATTAAGTCTGCCCTATATCTTTTAGGAAGTACCAGCTGTCCCAGACCTTTGGATCTAGCTCCAGTCTTCCTATACATCAACTTGTTTTTCATGTAAAAATCTCCCTTGCCTGGAGTTGTATGACAAGTTGACAATTTCCTGAAACAAGGCTTGAGGGTCTTATCCCCAGCCTGTGCCTTCCTCATCTCTTCTGGAGTGGTATCTAACATAATATCCTCCTCCTGTCTTGAGGTCGACCTGACCTGAAGGGTGGCCATATACACAGGTTTCCTTCTGCAACGGTCAGTGTCATGATTGTCCATCTGACAATTTTTACACCACCTTTTTCCTTGGTTGAAAGATTTTCTTTCATCATATTTCCTTTCATCGAATTGTGGGGTTTTATTTTTATTGTCATACCGTGGCCTATCAAATTGGTGCTTACCTTTGTTTTGATCTCTAGGATCAAATTTATTAAAGTTCTGTGGCGCCCTAAAATTATCCACCTGTTTCTTTTTATTACCTGATACCTCTGCCTGAGCTGCTTGATACCTTTCAGCAACATTTAGCAACTCACCCAGCCTCTCTGCACCTTGTTCCATGAGAAACTTTCTCAGGTCTGGAGCCATGGACTCTCTTAATTGTTCTATAAGGACCATTTCCTTAAGATCTTGGGTTTTCCCCAGAGAAGTCCATTTCTCCAAGTATGTCTCTATTCGTGCAGAGAACTGGTGATAGGTTTCACCTGACAGTAGTTTAGCATTCCTAAATTTTTTCCTATAAAATTCTGCATTCTTTTCATATCTTAACAAAAGAGCCTGCTTTAGCATGTCATAATTTTCCTGATCACCTCTGCTCATTTTGGCAAAAACTTCATAAGCTGCCCCACGAAGTCCCTGAGATAACTTTAAGCTCCACCTTTCTCTCTCTAACCCACACGTGGTAGCTAATAGTTCATATCTATTTAGATAGCTGTCAATATCATCGTTTTTCTCAACAAAATGATCTAAATGAAAGTTCATAGCTGAGGTTGAGGCTCCCTGACTAGCAGTGGCATCAGAGGCAAAGGGACTGGCACCATTTTCAGAAGCATGGCCTTGAAACTCAAACTCCCTTAGTCGTAACTCATGTTCCCTTTGTAATCTCTTCTCCTCCTTTTCTGCTTCCCTCTCTGCAGCTAATCCCTTGTCTTCCCTTTCTGCAGCTAATTTCTTCTCTTCTCTTTCTGCAGCTAATCTCTTGTCTTCCCTTTCTGCAGCTAATTTCTTCTCTTCCCTTTCTGCAGCTAATTTCTTAGCCTCAGCCTCAATCTGCAACCTCTGAATTTCTTTTTCAGCCTCAGCCTGCAGCCTCTTAGTCTCAGCCTCTAACTTTCTTTCGGCCTCTTTTTCTAATCTTCTTTCTTCCCGTTCAATATATTTGTCACATTCAGCAGTGACATAAGCAATCATAATTTGCCCGTCCATTCCTAACTCTTTTGCAGTCTGTACAGCAGCAGATCGAAATTTGGCCAGGTCCGCCATTTTCTAACAGATAAATGTAAACAATATCTAACTAAACAATACAATCTGTAATTAATTATCTAATGACAACACAGGCACTGAGAGCTCAACCTTATTTAATTCCACCCAAGGATACCTTTTAATTCTTATAATTCCCCCATATATATAACAGGAAAAGATCAATATCCCGGACCGAGACCCCAATATATGTGGTAAAGTGGGATGTTATAAATATTTATAGGGGACTTAGTGTACTGACTGAGATCAGCTGTGAAGGTATCTATATCTATTAAGAGTAGTGTATTATAGATAACCTTACTTGCTACCACATATACCTCAGTCAGAATTATTCTGGAATAGTGTGATGACTACGTTATATGTCTAGGGTATGTGTATGATGAAGTGTAAGTCATAACAACAACAGACAGATAAACAATTTAATTTATTTCACCACACTTGACAACACTGTGACACTCACACACATGTAACACTCTATAAAAGACCATCTTAAATAAGTCAGTTTTAAAAAAGTCAATATATATATATAGTATTGATTTCTTTACATAGAGATATCCTGTTTCAACTACACGGAGAACCAGTAATCACAATCAATATAATTACAAGTAGTATGTACACAGTTTATCAATATAATCTTGCTATTGACATAGCTTATATTTCTTATTTTATGTGTGTCAGTTGTGTAGTAGTAATATGAGGTAATACTGGTTTTGTTTTTCAAGCTCTGTTGGTATTTGTCATCATGACTTCAAGTGTTTGATCATTGGGAAAAGTTCACAGTTTTCCAGTCAATTTAAACAGTTTTTAGTCCCTCTTTATTTACTGTCAATTTTAGAAGGGGGGGGGGGCACATAATGTTGAGCTCCTTGGGCCAACGAATCTTAACTTTCGTGATGACTGCAGGAAAAGACTCCTCTGCTCAATTACTTCAATGAGTTCTGGTGCCACCTCACTGGTCGCTATCTGGACCAAGGAGTATGCTGTCAGCCTCAGGATTCAGCACAACTAAGGCCAAATGCTGCCTCAATGATTTAGGACCACCGTCCCTGAAACAAGAAGGTTGTACCTCCTATTTCAAAACTAAGTTATAAACTATTTCCACAATGAGCACAATACATAACAAACACTTGCGTTCAGTGCTGTAGGCCACTGCTAGCTTCATCTGGAACAAATTACACCAGTATACTCCTCCCTAATGGTTACTACGCCTCTGCAATTCCAGCATTATTTCCTTCTAGTCCATAAGATAGGTGTCAGTGTACTGTTTGGCAATCCCACGCAATTTTACTTTTTTCCGACACCTCCTAGTCAGGTTGGAGCAATATTTAGGCTTTTTTCAAGTTGGCCACTGAACCACACACATAGACAGACATAAATCATCAATTCACATTCAATTTTCATTAAAAGATATCAAATATTTCAAGCTTACCACAATTCATTGGAAATAATAAACAGTTTCGTTGACTGGCAATGAATAGGCACAAATTCCGATCTGCCTCGTGTCCCAGGCTTTTATTTTAGATAAAAATATGCACTGGTGCTCAACGCACTGTTCTTAGTAGGTTTATTACAAGATGTGGCCCGGAACAGACACCCTGAATTGAGTATATTGGCAGATCTAACCAATCATGCCATGTTTACCAATCTTTTCAAAAAAGTACCCCTTCTATTCGTTTCCCATAACAACAAAAACTAGTATTTGCAGTCCAACTAATCGTGTTTAGTCTTACATCTCATTCCCGCCAATCAAATAGGAGTTAACATGGTAGGCTATTTCCGTAACGTAATGTTTTTCAAACACGTTATAAAAAAATTTTATGAGCAGAAATGATTCCATGCTGTCAGGCACCCTCACTATTTTATTTTGGCCATAATTATTTTATTAATAGACTAAAGGCATAACACATAACATATTCTTGGTTAGCAAGTCCTGCCGTACAATAATATATAAGTTAAAGCGAGCTACATGGCGGCGTTCAAAATATGTGTTTTCCAAAGATAGTCGTATATTTGTTTTTTACCACGCGTTCACTTCTTTGTCATAGGGTGTCTTCTGTACTTTCAGGAGCTTAGATGTAATTCAGTATAATTTCATATTTCCTAATAAGCATTTTTCATGTTTTTAAACCTGATTCTTGTAGTAGTAGTGTTTTTTTTCACTGATTATTTGAAAAAAAGCTAGTGCTTGTGGCCTTACACGCGGATGGCGTTACTATTAATCGCGCGACGCGTGTAGTGTTGCATGCTTCCTGCCTTCAGTCGTCCCTCTCTCTCTCTCCTACTTTATCTGTCTTTTAGTTACGCCGTGTATGGAATGAATGAAATATTAAATCTAGGTCATTGATCAGCTTGCGTATCTCAAGGTTTTTCCAAGAAATACAGTACACGTTTTATTGTAGAAAGCGTGTAGTGATATAGTAGGCTTTTACTATCAACGTGAAACGTTACAATTTGCAGACGAAGCAGAAAACAAGGGGGATTTCGAGTACAGTCATTGTGACAGCACTGTTCTTTACCATTCTTCTTTCCTTTTATTAAATTTATTTGTTAGGCTTTACATTTACGTTTTGATTTATATATGTGGATTAGAATTTCTCACGACAATCCGCAATCACCAGGAAGAAAGAAATTCAAGACAATTCCTTTCAGCTGGAAAGGTCATGATCACTGTCTTTTGGGACATTGAAGGTGTGATTCTTGTGGACGTTATGCCAAGAGGAGAGACAATCAATTCGCAAGCTTACATTAAGACATTGAAAAAACTCATCAACGTTTTCGCAGAGTTCGGCCGCACAAGAATGCAACAGACCTGCTTCTCCTTCACGACAATGCGCGACCTCACAAAGTCTGGCAACACGGAAGCAATCACCAATTGGGTTTGGCTTACTACTACGCCATCCACTCTATAGTCCCGATTTGCATCCTCTGATTTTCATCTATTTGGTCCACTTAAAGATGCGCTCCGTGGACAAGGTTTGAGGATGATGAAGGAGTGATTCATGCAGCGAAGACATGGCTACATGATCAAGACAAAATCTGGTACGGGCTAGGAATACATGCACTTGTTTCGCGCTGGCATAAACGTACAAGTTGATGGGGATTATGTTGAATAATCCCGATGTTTACATGACATATCCATGTATATTGTGTATAAATTTCATGCTTTTTGAATAAACATCTCCTGAGAAAAACGATGTGGTGCATTACTTTCTGATTTAATTACAACACTTCCATATTTTTATTTTATCCTTATTTCACTTTGGTTCTGTTGAGTGGAAATTTTGTGATGGCGGGTAGTGAACGTATTAAAAACGCCATATCGAATCATTTTTTTTATCTAACCAGCGGCACTCGAGCTTTCCAGCCCTTTTGGCCCAATGACATGTCATTGCGAGGCTGGGGACACAATGGACTTTCCTTCCAATCCGGTCAGGAGCTTCGCTCCTTCACATCCACAGTTATTCAGTCAAATTCCCGGTCGATGACACTCCTACAAATGCCGGCGCCCGGGCTTGAACCTTGAAAACCTGGTCGCTAGTGCAACGTCTTAACCATTACACCACCGCGGCTCCCTATTGAATCATTATGTTGGTTGAAATGTACTCGGTGACCTCAAGGTTCGAATCTATAACCAATTTGGTTTTAAATACTCTTTTTACTTTTATTAATTGTTTTTTTTTTTAATAAAAGATTTCTTTCGACATGAAAGTCAGGTGGATGACACTGTACATAAGATCGTTTGTTTTATTAAGGTTAATTTAGACAAGACACATAATAAACCGTTCTTACTTAAGTGGAGCCTAAACACGTCAAGTGGCAGGGAGACAAACAAAACAAAAACTGCTGTATCACGTGAGAAAATCCCGTAATTGACATTCTATTTTCAAACAAACTCTGAAGCATCATCCTCTCTCACTGATAAAGACATTGTTGAGCCAGGAACCAATTATCAAAGTGATCAAGCAAGGCCTGATGTTCCCGAAAGTGATAAATGTGATAAGGATATTGTTTAGCCAGGAAACTAATGAACTGATGAAATAAAACATGAACTTTCTGACAGCGGTAATCCAGTAATTCAACCTGTCATTAAATAATAGGTCAAATGATCCAGAATTGTGGGTTTACTTAGGAGCAGAAGTTGTTTCATACTGGATTGATCACGGACCAGAAAACTGTTAAAATAAGTCAGGTCCATTTGAATTATCGCGTCGATTATACCAAAGTGGCCAAAATAGGAATTGTTCAAAAAAAGCCTGTTTAACGGCACAAAAGCAATTGGTGAACTACATGCCCGACACTGGCTACTTTATTCGCGAGCGACGAGATCAGTTTACTGCTTAGTCTGTATTCTTTTTTCTAATGCATAGTAAACCAGATTGACAACGTGTGGATACAATGATTGGAACAATTCAGCTATTGTTATTCAACAAAATTAAAATAACACACTGCACAGATATGTCATGTTGACATTTGGTTTGCTTTTTAAGGAATGTCTTCATTGCACACGGACAACTCCATCAGTGCTCCGATCTCCACCCTTAGATCACACAAGGAGAATATCAGCACAGTGCACGAACTCCGTTGCACCTGCGAGAATACCAATGTGTGTAGATAATAATCACACATTCTATAAATATTTTTGTGGTGGGTAGGTTTCTAATTATTAAATTTTGCCAGTGAAGCGGCCGTATTGCCTATTCTTTACGATTTCCAACTGCGGTGGAATTTTTATCGTACGCAACTTGCACACGGGGCATCCTCTTTTTTTTCGCCCTTATCTGAGAAGGCTATGAATCCGATGTCACTACCCAGGAGACCGGGAGGTAGGGGGGGGGGGGGGGTATGACATCATTAGGACCACTGGTTCTGAAAAAAATTTTTCCATAAATTATATTCCCTCAACTGGGAATCGAACCCGACACCTCTAGAATACGAGGTGAACGCCATACCTCTTAGCCCCTCTGACACCCCCCCCCCCCCCTTCCCCCAATGTTAACATATGTAAGTCGAAGACAAGTCAATCAAAATTAAGTAATAAGTAATAGGTCAAACATAACTTCGTCCTATAGATTTTAATAACATAACTAAAAAAAAATAAATTGCAATACAAAAATAAAGAAAACGGTTAGTATAAAAATGTCTCTATGACATTCTGATGTTTGTATGGATTTATACATTGTTTTGTACATATTATTACATGTTATTCCCACTGTCGGGGATTTTCTCCCCTTAGATCTGCAGTAGTGGTCCGACAGTGACCAAAACTCAAGAGTAACTAATGTGGGTCTTCAAAGGTGTCTACCTTTGCACAAGATTACTCTTGGCCGAGTTATAGATAGAAGGATAATGATGCTTCTACCTCAAGGTAGTTTCACTAGATATTCAGAAAGCGAGAACGATGCTGCATGAGCTGAGCAAATGTTAACTCTAGTATCTGCCGTCAACGTTTGTGGAGATTTATGCAATAATTAATGTTAGCTCGTTCAAGCCCCCAGCTGAGTTAATTCAGCGACATTCATGTGATCATTATTTTCATTGGTTATCAGGTATGGATAGAACTATATATATTAGAATCGAAACTCACACATGTGCCTTACGCTCTGTAATAATTAAAGCTGCAATAATAAGGCCAGCAAGGAGTAAAGTTTATTGAGAATCGGTGACAATCCGGCTAACAGTTTACCAGCACTACGTGGAGGCCAGTTAGCAGGGGTGGTCCAAGTCAATCAGATGTTTGCTCCTCGTTCATTAGGCACAATCAAATCCAGATACTACTGGATCCACAACCGGGATTGAAACCTATAACATGACAAGCCAAGTGTATGGTGCTTGTCCAATAAATACCACATTTCCTAATGTGTGTCTAAGTCTTCAGTATGTGTATGTGAATGATGTGCTCATATGTCTGTTTTTATACATGGGTCATAACGTCATCATAACTCATGTCGTACATTCTAAGTCATCAGTCATTTATAGACAAAAGGTAAGATAATGTAGACAAAAGTAATGATAGATTATTAGCCACATAGACACAGGAAAGCCGTAAGATACAAACAGAGAACCCTTTGTGTTCAGCCTTACAATCCCTCTCTGAAAAGAGCTAATAGCTTAATTGCGAATTATTTAGCAGGCCTGAGAAGGAGTTTCGCTTCACCGAAGGCTGGATAGGTTTTGGTTATATTTCAAGTATACTCAATCTTCCACTAGCTTATCGAGAATAGCGACAGCGTCATACACAAGATATACATCAACCAACATTATATACATCCTAATGTATAAGGTTGTATTTTTCTATAACGAATGTTCCTCTTCCTTTGTAATATTTATGTCTGTGCCTATAAATAAGAGCGCATGTCGTAAACATACTTGTCTGGAATATCTTTTTTTTTAAATTTAAGATATTATGTTCCTGATTTGACGAAGAGCACTTTTCAGCACTGACGACATATTTTGGTGCGCAAATCTACGATTTCAGTGAGAGGGTAACTTTATACTAGCATTTAGAGTGACAGACCATATAAGTATTTACTACTTTATAACTCGTAGCGGGAGAAAATGTTTTTTTTAATATATTGATAAAATACAATAAAAAACATTCAAATGTTATAACATGCATATAATGTACATGATGAACTTATATTATTTGTAAGTAAATAAATTTCGATTTATTTCGACTTTGATTCATCGCTACGGGACGCCCATTGAGACAATTTTTCATTGTATGACCAATTCTTTCAGCGGAGAGTCTTATAGCAGGACTTTTTATTCCATTTTCTTCCTTTGATTTTCGTTTGTTGTTGAATTTCTTGTATTTATTAATTCTTTTTGGATTTGTAGTTTCTTTGCTATATTATTGCTCGAATGGTCCATTGTTTCCTGTGCACTGTTTATTTGTTAAACTGATCCAATACCTTTTTATTTGTTTATATATACTTATATTATTTGGTAGGTTGACTGGAAATAATTAATGCATACAATTAAAAGTTTGTATTTAATTTATTATTTGTTTTAATAATTATGTTGTTGTTCTTCCAACAACAACAAAAATGCTACCCTTCGAACACCTTTACAAAACTGTGACAAGGCATACAGAAATCAGATTTCGCACGTGGCCAGTGTTTGTGATTGTCTTCGGTTGTTTCTTCTCTCTCTCTGATGCGTAGTTCATCATCAAGCTTTTGTAGTTCTTCAGTTCAACACGGTTTGCAATACTGTCTTGCCTCTCTGATAATAGACTCGGTGGCTGCTAACTGGGAATGATTTGTAATGTTTACAGAACTACAGATGATCTAACTGGGATAAATGTGTAATTTTACAGACCTTCAAATGAGCCAACTGGAACATATTTGTAATGTTCAAAGACCTACAGATGAGCGGAATGGGATATATTTGTAATGCTGACAGAGCTAAAGACGGGCTGACTGGGACAGATTATTAGTACTAATAGAACTGCAGATGGACTGACTACTCATCAAACCCCAGCTCCGACAACTGACTACAGAGATTACAGTTATATAACTACGGGTAGAAAAATAAAGCAAACATTCCACCAAGAACCAACCAAAATCGTAGAACAAAACAGACAGTTTATCATTGACATATCAAATAAAACAATGCAGTGAAATAATAAACACTCCAAAGGAATAATTATTTATTGCAATTTTAGACACCATACGTCAAATCATCATTGACAAAGTCATACATCAGCTGGAGTTAAGGAAGAACACACTATGGGTAGACACAAGAGTAAACGAAAAACAATCATGGATCTTCATTTCAGCTAGTAATACCTTTAATGACACGTCGGCACAATATCAAAAATAGATATTGAGGTAAACTCATTACACTTAAAAAAATATAAATAGATAAGTGCATGGATTGAACAAGCAGAAACACTCGAATAAACCTTACGACGTGACGGTCAGACAGGCAGCTAGCGGTCCTTTACAGAAATAGACCTTTTCATGGCTAATATAAAAGTCCCTCCCAGACATAATTAAATAAAAAAGAACAGAAATAACAGTACAGCAAAATGTAATAAAAATGCGCACAATATACC
This sequence comes from Oreohelix idahoensis, assembly GCA_024509875.1. NCBI lineage: Eukaryota > Metazoa > Mollusca > Gastropoda > Stylommatophora > Oreohelicidae > Oreohelix > Oreohelix idahoensis. The sequence continues at coordinate 12,178 of JAMPIV010009633.1, forward strand.
CCCCGTATAACCGAGATATCACACCTCTTGTCAGGTTATGACCGGATGTCGAATCACAGAAATAAGTGAAACAAAAAGAAAAAACAAACGTAACCATGTGATACTTTAAGCAGCAGACATAGAAGTTAGGGGAAAGCATCCTATTTACTTTCAAAGGGAAACAATTTAACTATTAACACAAATCATAATAATTAACATATTTTCATTTTTTTTTTAACTTTATGAACTTCTTGGACAAAATTATAGAAGGCATAAACAATTCACTTATTTTTATTAGTACATTTTTTAATATTATTAAAATTATATTGTGTGTCTTATGTTTAGAATTAAAAAACTTTAAATAATATGGAGTTTGATGCACATGTTAAAGTAGTGAACACTTAAATGATCAGCCACTTTCAATGATAATCTCATAAACCCAATAAACGTTTCATTCGCAGAAAAACTCAGCATGAATAATGCTGTAAAAACTCCACGGCCTAACATCTGGCCTTTGGCTAGGATCATGTGTCTAGACACAGGGACCGGTACAGTGACATTCATGTGTCATTAGGTCCTTTGTGTGAGAACACAGAAGATCACTAGGTGACACATTTTGTCATTGGGTCTTCTTGTGTTAGGACATGTGGTCTTGACCAGGGCCGGGTTTGGGCGGGGCTAATGCGACCTCAATCGAGGAAAAAATATGCGACCTCAAGCGAGGAAAAAAAAAAAATGTGTCTAGACGCAGAGACCAGTAGTGACATTTATGTCATGAGGTCCTTTGTGTGAGAACATAGAAGACCACTACAATGACACATGGTGTCATTGAGTCTTCGTGTGTTGGGACATGTGGTCTTGACCAGAGCCGGGTATGGGCAGGGGCCAATGCAACCTCATGCGAGAAAAAAGTATGCAACCTCGTGCGAGGAAATTTAAAAAAAAAAAAAAAAAAAAATGTGCGCGCCGAAAAGTTTCATCGGCGCCAAATAGCGCACTTGGACAATCTTTTAAAAACATTTTCTTACTTAGTATTTTCTCTTCTACCCTGGGGGCCGAAGTCTTCTTCTTCTTCTTCGTACACTCTCAGACGTCCACTCTCAGACGTCCACTCTCAGACGTCCACTTGAATGTTCTCAAAGAAAGCAGTAGTCAGTTTGAGGCTATTTGAATCTCCGTAAAGCTTTTCCACGAAGGGAGCTGGCGTCGGCCATATGCACTTTCTCTGTACCACATATAAGGGGCAACTTTGAAGCAGATGTTCAGCAGTTATTTTATCAGTGCCACAGTTACACTGATCGGTAGTTCCTATCTTTAGCTTGTTGAATAGATGGTATCTCAATCTGTTGTGGCCAGTGCGGAGTCTGAAGATTACCACTTGTTCTCCTCTGTGGAGCTGGTAGTAAGCATCATTCTGTGTGTGCCCTGGATGTTCTACATTCCATTTGTTTCTGTAACTGATTCTGATAAAACTCTTTGCCTCCTCAAAAGTTATGCTTGCATCAGGCTGAGGTAGATGTGAACCTTCTTTTGCCATTCTGTCAGCCTCTTCATTGCCGGCGATGTTACAATGAGATGGGACCCATTGGATCACAATACTTTTGAATCGTTGACAATGTTTGTGGAGCACTACTCTGAGATCATCCAGGTCTGTATTATTTTGGCTTTTCAAGGATGCAATTACTGACTGCGCATCAGTAAAGAAAGCAACTTGTCTCTCTGACCTTTCTTCTGTCAATATAACCTCTGCTGCAGTTTTCAATGCCTCTGCCTCTGCTCTGAAGTTGCTGGAGAATCGTCCTGTCGCCACTGACAGCCTTTTTTCTGCCCCAGTGCTTAAGGTCAGAAAGACACCCCCACATCCATTTTCTGTTGCATTATTTGCTGATCCATCTGTGTATGCATGGGTCCAGGTGTTGCGTGGATAATGTTTCTCTATGTATTTTGTCGCTATGGATTTTCTATCTGTTGCAGTTTGGCTCTTTTTACTTTCAATTCCAGGAATGTTTTCTATCATTTTAGGGAAACGATTTTGTTTCCAAACTGGAAGCTTGTGTGCAGTGTAGATGGGTTTAACAGTGGATATTCCATCTATGGATACTGCTCTCATTTGTGGTTTGGTTGATTCTACAAAATTACTTCGTTTGAGTCTGTGCCTTCTAAGAGCATTTATTCTATGGCACATTGGGTGGTCTGTTAGTCTTTTGAATTTTTCGGCCTGTTGCTGAGCCCTGCAGTCTCTTCTATCTGTCACTGGCTGGAGGCAAGTAATCTTTTCGAGTTCTTTTATAGGTGTTGACTTCATGCCTCCCGTTATAATTCTCATTGCTTGAATTTGGAGTCTGCTATTTTTATCGAAGTTTGTCTTAGCTGCTGTTGCCCATGCTGCCATGCCATATTCAAGAACTGGCCTCACTCGCCCTGTGTACAGCGTCTTAAGCACTTTCTCATCTGCACCCCAAGTTGTTCCAGCAAGTTTTTTCATAATTGCCATTCTTTGTCTTGCTCTCATTCGATTTCTGTCAACCTGTTTTTTACAAGTCAGACGGCGATCAAAAATATTTAATTGAAGATTTACTCCGTTCAGTACTAGTTTGAAGCTCTGAGGTCCCTCTAATTATAAAGGTATAGCGTTCGGTTCCCAGTCTTAGGAATATTTATGATGGGTCCTAATCATGTCATACTCCCGATGATCCCCTGGGTAGTGTGATTGGATGACTAGCCGTCTCGGATAAGGACGAACAAATAGTAGGTTCCGAGTGCAAGTTGCACACGTTAAAAATTCCCTGGCAATTTGAAATCGTAAAGAGTAGGCCTTACGTCCCTTGCCCTAGCAGAATTTACAAAATTAGGAAAACCTATCCGATAAAAAAATATTTATAGAATGTATGATTCCTAAATACACACATTTGGGATTCTCGCCTGTGCTTTGGTGTTCGTGAACTGTGCTGATATCCTCCTTGAGATCTAAAGGAGGAGATCGGAGCACTGATGGAGTTGTCCGTATGCAGTGAAGATAGTCCTTAAAACCAAACGACACAAACCTTTTCCACCTTAGGGTGTAGAGGTTAGCCAGAGAGAGCGCCATGTTATCATGTAAACTGCTTCCAGTCCAGTCCTCGGTCCTTCAGGGATTGTCTAATGTTGTCCTCCCAGCAAACTATGTGTCGTCCTGGAGATCTGGATCCCTGGCTATTGTCTTCCCATATGTGTCGTGGCAGCCGTTCTTCTCCAATACTACAGACGTGACCAAACCACAGTAACTGGGACTGTTCCACTCGGCTTTGAACGACCAGTGCTATTGTAAATAAGCACAGACAAAAAATGTGACAAAGGAAGAGAAACAGCGGTTACAGAAAAACACATTCGTAATGAAGTTTTTGTTTTTTGATGTACGACAACAATATTTTGTGACTTTCGTAATTTATTGGTTATCCTCGAAACGCCTAGAGATGTTTAACCCGTCAGCTACTAAATTCATTGCATATAAGGTACAGTGTTGTTCTGACTTGGATAAGTTGATTCTCGACTTACATGATTTAGAAAGTAGCCCATATTCATTACGGTGACAGGGCTGCATACAAGCAGATTATTTGTTTCTCTGGAACTGGAGGAATGGTCTACCTAGCTCTACAAACTCCACGCCACAAAGCCACAGTTAACTTAATAAATAGACGTAAAAATTAATCGCATAGACTAACGTACAGGAATGATGAGATTTTAAGTCCTGTAGAGCAGGGGCTCCCACCCTATGGTGTGCCTACCACATGGGGATACGAGATGCATCTCACATGGTTACATATAATATTTAAAAAATAACTTTAGGATGTAGCTGTTACGTTTCGTTTTCTATCATGAATGTTAATATTATATTTCAGGATGGTTCCTTTGGCCACGATACCAGCTAGGGTAGTAAATCTTTCTGACACCGCAACCAGCCAACACCACTTAGAAGCATTTAAGTCACAACTGACTAAGTGGGCGAAATACAGTTTATTTTGGACAGCACGTAGCTCCACAAATAGATAGGTCATGCCAACAGGTACTGGCAGATAATATGAAGTGGACGAAATACCGTCGATAGTCAATTCATGTCATGAACGCTGTCATATAGCTCTCAAATATGATTTATTTAAATGAACACTCAACACTGAGCAATTATACTTCTGGTCACTTCATATAACTAGATGATTAGGTATATCTCACCAAAGATCTTGGTGTATTCGTAATCATAGAATTCCATTTTAAACACTTTAACACGCAGGGGTTCAAATATATACGTCCACTCGCCATCACACACAATGCTCCCTGCCCCTACTTCTGTCCCTCTAGTCTCACATGAGCCAGCCAAGCATAGCGGCTTAACGTCACTCACCCGTATTTTCCAGTGACCCATATAAAATAAATAAACAAAGAGCCCCGCTGAGCTAAACCTATAATAAACACACTTGTTATGAATTTTACTTATAAAATTACCCCCCCCCCCCCCCCCGCAAAATAATGGAAAGACAGTTTTCATTATTTATGTGGTGTGAGTATACCAACACCAGAGTGAAATATGGTAACAACAAATTTCACTATAAATAAGAACTAGTATAGCACCCAGGTTTCTGCCATAGGGTAGGCAATTAAACACTAAAAGTTTGGTCGATGTTTAATACCAAAGCCAATGTCTCTTATTAGACAAAATCCTATTTAACCCCAATGAGAGGTCGCCATAACTAATAGTAAACGTACTTTAAAAAATGATGGTAGCAATACATGCACTCACATACCTCACACCGTCACATAACGCCTATCAGTCTAGTCCAGCATCAGTAATCACTTAATTATTTTATGATCAACATCAAAAATGCAAAACAATTAATAATATAAAAATATGCACCAACGTAAATAAATGAAATGAGGCAGACAATCATAATAGTAAGGTAAATGAATGCAACATCTTTCGCTAAACAATTAAAGTTATGTGTACATCTGTTGCGAGCTGGGGTTTAGTTTGCTTGATATGGTGTGGTTGATGATGATGCACAGATCGTGTCTGGGTGGTCAATGGCTGGTTACTATATGGTTCATAAGAAATGGACTTCAACGTCGGTGTAGGTGGGTCCAACAAATACATCCATATTTATTCACGTAAGATAATACATTACAGTTCATGGCATTTGATTCATAATACGAGTACATTTGAATGCTCCTACTGTCCTCCTTAGTACTTCACATATCTGGAATATTTACTAGCAGTGTCGTCACGGTTATCACTGAAGTATCGAACCCCAGACATGGAGTTAATATAATAAAGTTGCGATTTGCAATACTTCTCTGGAAAAACATATACTTCCTCGAACTCAAACCTTCTGTTCGGAATCTTTAAATAATATCAGTGGCGACCTTCGTAAAATATAAAGCCACGTAGAAGAACAGATAATCTTCCAATATCCAGGAGCAAAAGCTACGACGTCTTTTTTGGCTGAAATCTACTAACGAAAGGCCCCAGCTAACGGTTTGCATATATTATCAACGTCATCATATCTAAGTGACGTCAGCTTAACATCGTGTTCATTTTGGAGTATCTATATGGGTGTCGGTAGAGGGCACAGTCTGGTGCGGTTGGGCTAGTCGTTCCTGTAGTATTTTAAGTGGAATGCTGTCTTCGCTACTTGTAGGCGAATGTGAGTTGTGATAGCTAGTACCGAGTTTCGGTTGATTTGAAGTACAGTACGTCTGTACTTTTTCTGCATGTAAAGATGTGTTGCTGTTCTTGACTTTTGCTGGTGTTTCTGTAATTTGTTTCATTAGTTTAACGACTTCCGGGTTTTTCATTTGTTCCTGTAGGATGTCGAAGTTGTCAGTTCGATTTTCTTCTGACAATCGATCAGTGTCTGTGTGAGAGTCCGATTGATCGGTAATTCGGTTTGAATTTATGAAATTTATTTGTCTAGCATTGTCATCTATGTCTGTTGCAGCTGCTTCAATTTCGTTACTCTGTGTCGGGTTGTCAGGATATGGAATTCTAGAAAGCAGGTCAGCACATGTATTGAGGGTTTGAGAACTGCGTTCTTGCTGTGGTTCGGTGGTGAAGCGTTGATGATCACTCTCGAACTGTCCTCCACTCCGGCAGTATCGTGGTTTGTTCTGTTAAATATTTGTTTCGCTCTCTCTACCACTACGGCAGTACTGTGGATTCAGCTGTCGTGGATTTATTGAAAGTTTGTTTCTCTGAGTGTTTGTCTTGGTATGCACTGGTTGGTTACGTCGCTGGTTTTTCATATTAATTAAGCGATGGTATCTGGGGGTAACGTGTGTCACAAGATTAATGTCATGAAAACTTCTGCGTTTCCTGTGATGTATGCTGTCATTATCAGTTCCTGGATAATATCTCTCAATGCCAAATCTGTTCCCTTGATAAGCCTTTCTATTTCCTGCCAGTTATTTTCTCGTATAAGCGTAAAATTTGCTTGGAGAAGTTCTGTCATTTGTCTTATAAGCCGGTAAGTGTGATGGTGTTAGAGGATTACAGTAGGCTTCAATTACTATTTTTTGATCTATGATATCCGCATAATTCAAGTCGCAATCAAGTGTAGGTTTTCGCATCTGCACCTCTGTAAGGCAGTGAATATTGTGGTGTTTACGCACATATTTCTCTGGGTTGGCACGTGGAAAGTTACACTGTTCGTTTGTTCGACGTATGTAATTTGTATGTTTACCGGTATTAATGTCCATGTTGTCCTTGTAATAGCTGTGTTCGGCTTCACAGTGGAATCTCTTTCCATACGGTTTGCATGGAACGTAGACTGAATGTGTGGTGACAGGACATGTATCCCGGCGCTGTGATTTTTCAAAGTTTGTATGAGGGCGTGGGAGAAAGTGTAAGGGCTGACGAGGAAAATGGAATGGAGGAGGGTGACTCAGATCATCAATCTGTGTTTCTTTTTTGATGGTGGGGGTCGGAAAAGATTGAACCTTGTCTGTTATTTTTGTTTTCGTAAATTTAACTTGCTCTATAATTGCACCGCGTGCAACTCATGAAGCCTTCCCTGAGGTATCTAAAATAATTACAGGAAAATCACGGGTGGTGGGTGGTAACTTGCGCGATTCCTTCAATGATACTTATGTGGGAATCTTCGTTAATTGCATTGTCTGTTAAAGGTTGATCTGCAATTGTACTGGACTGAAGTATTGGGATCCCTTAATGCGTCCTCTTACTTTAGTAATTGAGTGTGGTTGTAATGTCACTGGTGCTGTTAATCGGACTAGTGATGCGATATGGATGTCATCTTGCAACATAATATATTCATCATTTATCTTAATTTTCTTCAGATCAAAGTAAATTCTTGTCTGATGTTTGTTCAAGAAATCACGTCCTAATATGAAGTTTCGAGACATACCTCTTGTAATTATGAAGGGATGAATAAGTTTTTGGTGTCCGATCTGAAATGTCACATAAGCAGTTCCAATCGATTTAAACTGTTGGCCAGTCACATTCTTATCAGCAACCCAGAAGACATGAACAGGATGTGCACCAGGTTACTGCCTTTACTTGTTTATTTGTGGACGCCGAGAACATACTTCTTACGAATTTACAAAAAAAAACCGAGTTACAATCAATACAGAGCACATTCGCATCAGTATCAGAACCACTCACCACGTTTTTTTATTATGTAAATGGTGATCAACACAGACCTCACTCACAGCGAAATCATTCTATCAATCGAAGTAAGCCCAGATCTTACAACCAAGGTCAGGGAAACGCTCATGTCAGCCGATAAATAGGATTTCCATCGGCTCGTGAAATTCTTTGGAATAGTCTAGTTTTGGTTCCCTGCCAGGTCGTTCTGGAACCTTTTACGAACATTTTCTACAGTCACTGCTAGTTGAATGGTCTCTGTAATGGTCTTTGTATCCTTTCTAAGAAGATGGAGTTTAAGGTTATCTGCGTCTAATCCGTCAATAAAAATACCAACTAAATGTCTTTCAAGCTCTTGTGAAGGGATGTTCCCGTCTAGAAAAGCATCTTCAGCCAAGCTGAGTAATCGATCGGCATAGAATTGTAATGGTTCGTGTCTGTCTTGGTGTATTTTGCGAAGTAAAGTCCAAGCATGTTGTCCATTGGTTATATCACTATAGCGTTGTACAAGCTCTTTCCTCAGTGAATCAAAGGTCTCACTGGGATATGTTTTAGATCTACGACGGAGAAAATCGGTCACATACCAATCAGAAGAAAGGTAAGCTATTCTTTAGCGGTACTCATTACATGCAGCATTTATAAGAGAAGCAAATTTGGCAACGTCCACTATCCACTTCCTGAAAGACTTAGCATCCCCAGCAAATGGAGTTACGACAGTTCAGACCTGTTGGTACTTGGCGAAATGGTCTACATTACCCAAAGTTTCTGTAATTTTCTGTTTGGCAGTCATAGCTGGCTCTGCGTCGTCTGGAAGGGGTGTGTAACTTGGTAGAGCTGATTGTTGCTGTTGCTTTTGCTGGATATTAATTACGTGTAGTTGTTGTTGCTGTTGGAGCAGTAATTGTTGCTGATCAAGCTGCTGTTGCACCGTTTGTGGATCCATGAAAGTTATTATTCCTGTCTGCTTTCGCTAAAAAAAAACTGTTTGCTTTCACTAAAGAAAAGGGCTGGTCGCGGCTCCAATGTTTATAGTGTGACCGGGCTGGTTACGGCATCAATGTAAGAAAGTGTGGCCGGGTCAATTGTGTTGTGCGCGGTAAATACTGTATTTTGACGAGAGCTAATCTTTTATATGTCTATGTTCAAGTGGTAACAGGCCTTCCGCCTGAGATGGAAATTCTTGACTGAAGTTTACTTTTCTTCCCAGTTCCGTTCTTACCCTTTTAAGTTTAGTGATAAGCAATATTGTGTAATGGTTCTCAAAAGATCCAACTGTAAAATTCCAATATAAAACACAGCAATGTAGAAAATTCAATCAGAGTTTATTAATGTCATTAGACAAGCGCTGCAAATTTCACAATGATTGATTGTTACTACACTCTACAAAATAGTCAGTATATCCACAAGGAAAATATATCCACAAGGAAAATATATCCACAAGGAAAATATATCCAGAAGAAAAAAATATATACAACGGAATAAAATAAAAACATGTTAACTTAAAAATTTGTCAACTTAAAAACTTGTCAACTTAAAAACCTGTCAATTTAAAAACTTGTCAACTTTAAAACTTGTCAATTTAAAAACTTGTCTTGATAATCTCAAAGACGAAGTTCACCTAACACTATCCTCTAGCCTAAAGTCCACTACTAATCTATACCATCTCTAAAATCCTCTCTAATCTACAGTCTGATGTTGTTTGATGTTGTTTTGAAACGGCGATGAAACTCTTATTAGTAAACTAAAACCATACATGCATATCCTGACTCATGACGACCAACAGAACAGCGTCCCGCAGACAAAAATTGGTAAACATACACATTTCTTTAGAGACCTGATTAATTACACGTCAGACAAGCAGTACGAGGCCGCTATTTTATTGCTATGCAAACACAAAGCATTTGATAGAATATCCCATTCCTCTCTACACTAAACTCGGTTCGCCTGTAATGTAGGGGCATACGTTAGAAAGTGAATAGAAATTATATACAAAAAACCCGAAAGTAGACATTTAATGAATCACACAGTTACAGAACCATTTATTTTAACTAGGTCTGTTAGACAAGGGTGCCCACTCACACCCTTGTTGTATGTACTTTCAATATAACCCGTGTTAGAGAAAATTAGACAAGACACAAACATCACGGGGGTTTTCATTTCAGGACAAGGTAATAGAAAATTATCCGCCTACGCTGACGACACGGTATTTTTCCCACCAAAATTTCATCCATTCAAAATATTTCAAACACCTTTAGTGAGTGTGCCGATGGTCAAGAAAATATGGGCCTAACACCATATTCCCAATATGCCTCAATGAGCATTCAACGGGATCCTTTTTTTCCTTTATTGAGTTTGGACAGGCCAGCGATGCAAAATTAAACATTCATAAATCAAAATTAATGGGAATAGGTAAATGGAGAAACAGATCAGACTTTCCTTTTCAGTTGCTCCAAGTAAATAAATTAAAAAATTTACAGTATTACATACACTGCCACACCAACACAAAGAAACACACAGGTTGGACAAATTTGTTGGAGAATATAAAAAAAAAGGACTTGACAGTTATAAATACAAAACATCTACATTTTTCGGAAGATCGGTTTTAATTAACACTTTTATTTTACCTCAATTGATTTACATAGCAAATGTCCAAACAATTCCTCAAGAAATTATTACACGAATAAACAAACTAACAAGAACATTCTTATTTCGCAACACTTTACATTGTACAAAACCTAAAAGGTTAATACAACACAAAGATAGACATGGGAGTATCTTTACAAGATATAGCAACAAAAATAAAAGCTTTAAGAATCAAGTACATAGGAGACATCGTTAAAAATCCTGAACAATACCCCTGGCTCAATATTATATTGGTTTAAGATTATCTAACTTGTGTCGGTACAACAATAATCAACCTCATCATTTTGGTACTTTACCACGGTTCTACAAACAATGCATACAAAGCATACAAGGAAACACACCTTTATTACAACAAAACACACTTTCCATTTACAGAAGTCTCATTAGTGTACAAGAACCCTCATTAGTGACAAGGATAACACGTGGGTACATTTATTTCATAACTGATCACCAACCTATTGTTAGGAGCCTACACGAGTTACCAGCTGCTCCACCCACAAAGAAAGTCACCTTTAGATTATTATATAGCATGACACCCATTAGGCAAAAACTTGTTGCACAATGGAAAAACCTCCCAAAATGCAAATTATGTAACACCAATACACAGGTAAAAGAAGATCATTTGTTTTTTTTTTACTGTAGTACAATTACTTCTACAATAGAAATTTTGAAAAAAGAATTAGTGGTTTACATTCCACGCACTGTTGACATGTATAGAGCTATCATGCTGAATTCCCTACCTAAGTGTACACAACAGGTAGAACTGAAACGTTTGACCCTGCTAGTGGAATTTAAATATTTAGTCTGGATATGTAGGAACCTCGCAGTGTTTGAAGGGAAACAGTAAAATTCCCACTTATTCTCACAATTATACCTACAAAAAAAAAACACACAATATATTAGAGTTTGATGGGATTGGGAGGGAGGATGGAGGGGGTAAGAGGGGAGGGAAACTAATTCCAACCCAGAACTGATTGTACATAAGTTAATAATTATAGCCATGTTTGGCTTTAAAACAAAAATACAAATAAAAGCAAAAAAAAACAACAACAACAAAAAAAACAACTTATTGGTGCAAGTTCCAATGTGTGTGTGTGAACGAGTTTATAAGATTTTTCTTCTTTTAAGTGTGCCAATGAGTGTGAGTACGCGTGAGTGTTTATATGTGTTATACAGTGTACATAGGTTTTGTAAATTGAAAAAGAAATACAAATTAAAAATAAAATAAAAAACCAACGGAACGAATGTATGTATGTGCGTGTATGTATATATAGGCATATAGGTGCAGATTCCATGTATTTTTCTCTCCTTCTTGTCTCTTCTTAAACGCCTTGTTTCATTTCGGAGTTTCTAAACAGTTGCTTAAGTGTACATGTGGAAGTGTGAGTAAGTAAAAGTGTTTTATATGTAACATACAATATATTAAATATGAATTTGATTAACTATAAGCCAATATTATTTTTATTATTCTTGAAAATTTAATTAACTTTGTTAATTCCACTGTTATTTTTGAAATCTATATAAAATCGTAATTATTAATTATTTATTGTTTTAATGCATTTATTTATTAAATTACTAGCAATAACCTGTCAACATTGACAGGTTATTAATTATGGTGTGTTGTGTTTGTTACATGTATTACGGACGGTACTATTTCTACTGTGGTCATTTCATTGCAGGCGACCGTCATTAGATATTTGTAGCGAAACTTATATGGATGTATTAAATATGAAGACATGGAGTAACTTTACCTAAATGACATGTGGAGCAGTAATAATGATCTAATGACTAAATAACTAACATTTCTTTTATGACAACATGTCTCGTAGTTGTCTGTGCATCTTTTTAAAATCTTGCCCTGGTCAACTTACGGCCTCTGAGAAGCCATGGTCGACTTACTGCTTCTGAGAACAATGTTGAAGTTTTTGACGAAACTCCAGTTCATGTACTGTTTATCAATCGTGTTGTTGGCTTCTTTCCATAATCAAAATTTTAATAGAGTACATATAAGTGGAAACAATAAAATTATTTTCTAACCTTCAACCACAGTTGCACCCCCTCAGCTGTGGTCAAAAGTTAATGTACTCTCTCGAAAATAGAAAAAGTGCGCAAAAGAAGGCGTGCAAAGTGTGACAGACCGACCGACAGAAGTACTTACGACGGGAATTATGGTATTTGATTCTTTTTATTTTTTAACTTGTTCAAGTACATAAATGGAAGCGAGAGTATGTGCGAGTGTTCATATGTAATATACAACATACTTTTCTTGTGTGTCATGTAAGATGTACCTAGTGTAAAGTGGAAGGAATTACAAATAAAAGTTAAAAACGAAAAAAAACCTAGATTTCCACACCATAATGTTCTGTCAGCGGTGAAAAGCGCCCGTCATAAAGAACTTGAACAGACTGTGCTACAAAACATCCTAGACAAACATGTCTACGGCCAGTACTGTTATAGATACACACAGTCATAAATATTACAAAAAGAAACTGCCATCACAAATGAATACAAACATATGGATGTTTGTTTGGATGTACACCATTATTTACTTGCTTTTCGTAATTTATAGAAGAGTCTTCAAATTACCAAAAGATTTTTTTGAGCCCGCTAGCTGCTAAATTAATTGCTTCAAAGATGCGGTGCTGTTTTAACAATTTTTTTTTCTCAACCTACATGATCTACAACGCGACCCACATTATAAACCTGGAACATTGGTGATAGCAGTGCCTCATACTAATGTATTATTTTTTTTTCTTAATTTACATCTTAACAAGGTCTATTGCAACTGGTGTGAATGATATATCTCCAGGGACAAACTCCATGTCTAAAATTCACCGTTGGTTTAAAATACCGACGGGGAAATGAAATATCTCAGACATTCGAGACCTTAACGAGGTATTTTAGGACTGTATAGACCTCTACTTTTTTAGTATATCTACGCATGCTAATCATTACCCGGGGGTGCCACCATCTTGTCTTCACTTGGTTTCAGTTGCAGCGACATCGGACAGTTCAACTTTCCAGTTCTTTCATTTTAAAGTATTTACTTAGCTGTCATTTTATTTCTCTTCTGGTTTTGTTCGTTTATCTCTGACGAAGGCTTTTTGGTCGTAATGCATGCCCTTCTCTTTGTCCTAGTAAGAGACACTACTTATTTATGTCTTTTTAACCCCTTTGTGGGGTTCGGTACCCGACGTCCCACCTAATTAATAGATGTGGACACGAACGCACACCCTCGCATATCCTGGTGCAGTGATCACCCCGATGTCCCACCTACATTAATAGATGTGGACACGAACGCACACCCTCGCATATCCTGGTGCAGTGATCACCCCGATGTCACACCTACATTAATAGATGTGGACACGAACATACACCCTCTCATATCCTGGTGCAGTGATCACCCCGAATTCCCACCTACATCAATAGTTGTGGACACGAACTCACACCCTCTCATATCCAGGTGCAGTGATCGCCGCGGAAGTCCCACATTCATTAATAGATGTGGACACGAACTCACACACTCTCATATCCAGGTGCAGTGATCGCCGCGGAAGTCCCACCTACATCAATGGATGTGGACTCGAACACACACTCTCTCATATCCTGGTGTAGTGATGGCTGCAGAAGCTACTGTCTTTTAGTAAGCTTCAAGCATATGGCCTCTCCTGCACAAACGTGTCCATAGCAACACCTTCACGTGGTGACCCCGTTCTCACAAAGTTTGCTATGGGGGCGACCGAATATCTGGCGGTATAACTGGGTCGGGAGTTGTTTGGGACCCATTCTAAGGTGAAGCCGCAATACTCATCGGCGAGTGGACCATGCTCTGGCCAACACCAACCCAAACCCCACTCATGGGTTAAATGCTATTTTCTCTCTTCTCCACTTTCCCACCAAACGTTCTCTGTTTAAACTATCCACGATAAACCCCACCAAGGATCCCGAAGTGGCGGTGATAAAACAAAGGTCTTTACCTAGAAGGGATCCGGCCGTGCACTACGTCCCAGCTGCAGCGAGAGTGCCATGCGACCAGACATTGCACCCATAGTCAGAATTTGTCCAATTCCTGAGATACAGGAAGCGAAGCCACTAAAACTAAATGAAAATTTAGAACCACGGTGCTGGTGAAACCGTGAAGGAATAGGATACAGGACATGACATAGCCACAGCGAAAGCTCAGCCACAGAATGAAGAAATGAGGCCTCCATCATGAGCTCCTGTTACTAGCGTGGAATGCATCTCTATGAACCCCCAAAACGATGTGATCTCTAGAGCTAAACAGGTGAGTTGCTAAACGGATAAGACCAACACTCATGGAGAAAGACATACCCATTGCACTCTTTGGGAGAGAGATGCTTGCAGCAAACACCAATTTGTAACGCCTCGTTACATAAGGCCCGCGCACAAGAGTTGAACACCCTGCTCCGTGCGAAAAATCAGCAAAGGGGAACCCTACAATTTTACAGCTAAATATAGCTGTTCTACAAAACAAGACATTCGAGCTTACACAAATTCTACACGAACAACAATTACATGAAGCCTGTCGCGAATTGACAGTAAATTTGAATTTTCCAATCCGTCTTAGCCCCACTCCTGGCCTTACTATATAATTGTTTTCTATTCTTCCCGGCACCATGAACTATGAACTTTAGATTTTTTTAAATTCCGTAAACTAGGGCTACTTTGAACAGAGGGGGTTACTTTGAACAAAACAAAAATAAAAAATCCTTTCGCTACCATATAACTCTTTTTTATTTTTCTTGTATCTTTTTTGTCAGATACGTTTTAAAAAATCTTTAAGCATTTTAAAAAATGCCAGTATTTTCATCGTGACGATCATTTGGTGCGGTATTACTGTGTTTCAAATGTGGAGGCTTGTTAATTCGTAATTTCAACTCCTTGCAAACTTTATCTTCGATCAAGGTAAATATATGATATATGATGTCTAAAAGTCTTGAGAAGCTTAATAAATTTGTTATCTAACACACTGCACTTATGCTTTATCTACAATAAAATTTTTAAAAAATGTGTTTTGAGAACTGTATTGTTAGTTGGTACGGTTTTCTTTTAAATTTGGGGTTACTTTGAACATGTTCAAAGTAGCCCCTGTTCATTGCTACACCCCTAAACTTAGTTTTACCTTCATTAAAATACCGTAGAAAATGTCTTAATACATTTAAATAAATTTTCCTGGTTTCTACACGTACATATAATGTTGAGCAGATTCTATTAGAGGTTTTGGGATGTTAGAGTAGGCCTAATAAAAAATGTAAATAAGGAAATGTAACTGTGCCAAGACAGATTTACATTGGAATGTTATTCTTGAAGAAGAAACACATAACTACTGTATAACAGTGCCATGATTTTTTAATAATCCTCATTTATCTTTTGCATATTGCAGATCATCATCATGGTTCGCCAGTATGTACGAAGTGAATCATCATGGAAGTATGCTGTTTATACGCAGCAGCAGCTGCAAGATGCACTTGAAGCAATTAAAAGTGGTATGACACTAAGACAGGCAAGAGATGAATTTAAAATATCCATTGGAACTTTGAGTAACAAACTCAGAAACAAACACCCAAAACGTGCTGGTCATCAAACTGTCTTCTCACCTGATGAAGAATTGTCATTCTGCAGTCATCTACAGACTGTGGCAGAGTGGGGCTTTCCACTAGACCATCTCGAACTCAGGCTGCTGGTTAAGAGCTAACAGATTGGGTTTGGGCTTTCCTCACAAGAAACAAGGAACATCTCACAACTCGTTTGTGTCAGAATATAAAGGTTGCGAGGGCTGCAAAAACTGGTGAAAAATGTAAAGTTTTTTCACAACTTTAAAGAGTCTCTTGGTGGTTCAGATGCTACTCACATCTTCAACTATGACGAGACCAACTTATTAGATGACCCTGGATCCAAAAAATGCATATTTAAGAGAGGAGTCAAACATCCCGACCGTGTTATGAACACATCCATTATGTTTTGTGGCTCCGCAAGTGGTGTAATGTTGCCCTCTTATGTAGTATACAAATCTGAACACATATGGAATACTTGGATGGAAGGTGGCCCTCTCAACACCAGGTACAACAGAAGCAAGAGTGGCTGGTTCGATAGTCACTGTTTTGAATACTGGTTTGAATCCTTGTTCCTTCATCACACACATCACTTGGAAGGAAGAAAGATTCTTATTGGGGACAATCTATCCAGTCACTTCAACCCCCGAGTTCTACAGCTGGCAAAGGACAACAACATTGCCTTCATATGCCTGTCGAGCAATTAGACTCATCTCCTTCAGCCTCTCGATGTTGCATTTTTTCGACCTAAGAAGATTGAATGGAGAAAGCTGCTAGAAATCTGGAAGACCTCAAACCGGTCCAAAACAGTGTCGAAAGATGCTTTTCCTGGTTTGCTTCTGCAGCTTTATAAGAGGATTTATCCCTCCAGCCAGGAGGTCAGCAGAGACATCATATCAGGGTTCGCAGCAACAGGACTCTTTCCGTTTGCTCCCCAGGTTGTTCTTGACAAAATTCCTGGCACACAGACAAATACCAGCAACAGCAATGACTCTAACACTTCTCTGGTCTCTGAAGCTGTCATAGAGCTATTAAAGACAATGCGAGGATCAGATGAGCCAGCCCGTAAAAAAAAGAGAGTGAAAGTTAATGTGACGCCAGGAAAAAGCATTTCTCCTGAAGACTTATCTGCGGCAAATTCGCCAGCAGCAAGTTCTGTGTCTGAGCCTGGACCTTCTAAAGCACCTTCAAAGAAGGGTAAGACCAGAACAAAAAAGGTGTCATTAGGTCAGTGCACAAGCCAGTCCACCACCTTTGATGTTAGTGTGTAACGAACCATATAAAGACTCTCCAGTAGAAGACTGGATTCAGTGTTTTAAGTGTAAAATGTGGTGCCATGAAGCCTGTGGAGAGCTGCAGCTACGTTCAGACACCCGACACATGTGACTTCTGTTCATAGCTTGTTTATTCTTTCATTTTCTTTCCTTTTGTTCTTAATTTACTTCATATTCTGTTCTCTGTTTTGTCTCGTGTTTGTTATTCATGTTCACTCTGTAGCCTATTTCCTTATTTAAATAATAGTGATTTTTTCCTTTACAGTTTCCACTCAATAAAAGCTTGGACTGGCTCATTTGATTTACTTGTTTTATTTTAAATTGTCTGTGTTGTTTATTGTGGTCATTGGGTGATGTCCAAAATAAGGTAAAATGGTGTGTTCAAAGTAGCCCCTCCAATGGGGCTTCTTTGAACAGACCATAAAATGGTCTGTAACTGCTGATAAACTTATATTTAACCTGGCTTTTCTTTTTGACTGGTTACTTCCCATATGAGTGAAGAAAAAAATGGGGTGCTCTTCTGTCAAAAAAGTCCAAAATGCAAATGATATAATTTAGAACATGAAAATCAGTTTCATTTTGTTCAAAGTAGCCCCAGTTTCTTCTATCGGGGCCGTATGCTTATTAATTTTTGTCCGCTCAGACACCCCACCCCCCCCCCCTCTTTCCCAACCAAGGCGAATCAGGCTTTTAATTTCGATTATGGCCCTCATTATAAATTCATCGCTCGGTCATCAGTAGCCAGCGCTCGCCAGCATACGATAACATTGCATAAGACACACCTGCATGCATTTTTGTATGACGCATGCCTCGGGGAATGTCCTCACATGTAATAGTGTTGTCACGGACTGCCTTCCCTCTGCTTTGCAGTAGTGGTCCAACAGTGAGAAAACTCAAGAATATCTCATATTGGCTTCCATGGTATCTACCTGCGCTCGATTACTCTTGGCAGAGATATAGATAGAAGATTAATGACACTTCTACTTTAAGGGAGCTTTACAAGATATTTCCAGAAGTCACAAACAATGTCGCATTTGTCTGAACAATTGTTAACGCATTATATCTGGTCCGTCGCCTTTTGTGAAAGATTTAAGCAATGGTCTAGCCCGCTAAGCCCCCATTTGGTGTAATCCAACAAATGCCCTCTTATATGTAATCGCTCTCTCTCTCTCTCTCTCTCTCTCTCTCTATATATATATATATATATATATATATATATATATATATATATATATATATATATGTGTGTGTGTGTGTGTGTGTGTAATTATTAAAAAGTCTTGATCATTCGTTTGCTTTCATACTTATAATGACTAAATAAACAATTATTCGATTAGTTTAAAATAACATACAATAAATGTAATGATATTGTTGAAAGGTATTTTAAAAGGTATTGTTGTTAATTGTACCTGTAGCGCGCTGGTTGTATACACGACCGATGCATCCTCTCATACGTCCATCTATTATAGTCTTACTTTTGATGTTAAGGTCCAACAATCTTAATATTGTTGATTTATTGATTGCAGTATCGTCTTCAGGTGATTATTATATGACCTTAGAATTTTTCCCTTATTGATATCCAATGTTCCCACTATGGGGGCTCTCAAGGCACCTTCCTAATGTGAGCTATACATAAAGTTGACCATGAGCAAAGATTATGTCTAGTACCTGCACGATCAATTGAAAGTACCTGTGTTTTATTGATTGTCATGACAAGAGCTAAAATCACAGGAAACTGGAGGCGTCTCAAGATGACAGAAAAGCTAGTATCGCTTGGCTCTAAAATTATGCGTGGAATGAAAACTCGTACATTTTAAGTAATTTCTTCATATAATGATATTGTTTCGTATTTTTGAAAAGTTCAGCCTTCTATCTTTAGTATTAACAGACTGTAAAAGTTTAAAACAAAAACATGAGAAGGTATTTGGTGGCTCTTTTATTATGATACAAACATATCAAACTGACCATGTCTTGACCGGTTGCTTGCGGAGAAATCCGAATAAACGAGATTTTTGAACTCTATATTATCATTATTTTCTATCGCGCTCGTTGCGAAGCGTAGAACCACCACTGCACTGGTACCCTCGCAGGAAGCCTGCACCAAACAGTCACGTGACTTTTGTAGTGGTCTGTTCTATTGTAATTAGTTATACATGATGATGTTGCCAGCCTCATGTACCACCTTATCTTAGTCACCTTGTACGAATTGTCTGAGCATAACGTTCACTCAAGTACAGGGTAATGAATACTGTTTCTGTAGTTTCTCGAAAAGCCAGTGTTAATATTTCTAACAAAGTTGTCACAAAACGGTTTGTGCGCTCTCATGTCCACTGCAGCAGGATTGCATTTATTCATTTGAAAGTAATATTTTGTTACTTTTCTCTCCCCTGCTTTTATTTGTCCACTCAGAAAACTCAACCGAAGGTCAATCTAAAACACGGAGTCATAGTGGTAATTCATTGTTAACATAACAACACCTCAGAACCGTGAAAGAGACCTAGTCAAGTGCCTTTATTTCTCTGAGCAAACGGTCTGCGAGTCAAGATTGGCTTGGTGGTGCCAGTGAGAGTACTAATCTCTAAACCAAGTGAGGGTAGAAGTGGCCTGACGACGAACTAGACACCATCATTAGAGGGTCGTAGAGACGCGAGACCAGCTTTGCAGTTACTCCCTGATGTGACTTGGAACGGGCTCCGCATCTAATCTTTACCAGAGTCACGAGAACTGCAGCGACCTTTTTGCACAGAACCCAAAAACACAGCTAAAGTAGAAACTACTATTTGCAGCTTTGTCAAACCTAAAAGCTGCCAAGTAACTTTTTATATAAAACATCATACCATCACACCATGATGTGTATTTTCTGTTAAAGATTATACAATGTTTTTGAAACTGTTAAACTTAGTTGATTATTAAATTTAGTATTTGTAAATTTACACATTTAACGTCGATTTAATCATTTTGAATGTACTGCATGTTAACAATTGTCCTGCCAAATGCAGCATTGATCTTGACTTGTGAAATATCTTTTGAACACTACCTTGAGATAGAAGCATCTTATCCTTCTATCTACAACTCTGCCAAGAGTAATCTTGGATGGGTTTGAAAAAAAAATCGAAAAAAGGTGATTCGTCTTACGAGGACAAAAGACAAAGAAAATAGTCTACGTTACGGCCACAAGGTCTTCGTCGGGAAAGGAAAGAAAGTGAAGGCTAGATAGGACACATAAGAACTAAAACAAATATAAAAATAAAACCTAGGTACTTGTAGAGTAATCTTGTGTGGCGGTAGACACCTTTGAAAACCCATATTAGATACTCTTGAGTTTTGGCCACTATTGGACCACTACTGCAAAGCATGAGAGGCAATTCCGTGACAAAAGTCAACAATGCACCATGAAAGTAATGAGAGTGTTGATTTTTTTGCTGATTTTTATTATGTTCTCTCAATTATCACACTGTTCTTTCTTTCTTCGTTATTTTCTGCCGAGTAGCAGATATTTGAGTATTGTCGAATTGCTTGACACTTTCTGTAGTTGATAATAATCACATTAGCTTGACGTTTTCCAGGTTTGCTGAGATAATTACTCGCAGTCGCAAGAGAGCGGCACAGGTTGGCTAAGATAAGAACACAATCTCGTCTACGCGGCGGAGACTTATGACATAAGCGTTTCCTGTCTTACATGTTATGACAAGAGTGCTTTCTGAAAAAGTAATGATGGTTACATTTTGACCACGCTGTTGTATGAGTTTACCTAGTGCCCTAGATTCATAGAGAGTGACGCTAACTATGTCAGAATCGAAAACGAGGTTGAACAACGTAGACGCCATTTTTGGCAGGACAATACCAGGGCTAGAAGGTTAATAAGCGTCGAGTAAGATTTTTTTTTAAATTAATGAAGAAAAATATCCCGTTCAACCTCTGATGGGTTATAATTAGGATATATATAGTTTTCAATTCCAAATAATATGAACAACTGCCGATGAGAAAGTGGCATCACATTTTGTGATAAAGTACATTGATACACCGATAAAATTATTAATTGTAAGTATAAAAAAAAGGTAGAAATGAAAATAGTGGAGTTATGAAGTTTCTTCTTCACCCACGCCGCAAGCGCGTTGATTTTAGCAGACCGTATTGTGGAATAGATAGTACTATGGTTTTCTAGTGTCCTTGAAAAACTATTTATAACATTGTGACACGAAAAGCCAATTTGTCCAGACGGAGTGATAGGGGAGAGACAGAAAAATCATACCGTCTGCACGCGTGGTTTGAATCTAAAACCTAGCGAAGCGCGAAATTGTCGTTAGTCGTTTGAAAATACGAAGCAAAGACAAAATATGTTCGGAAATTGGGTCACGCAGACAACCTTAGCTCTTATATAAATGACGTATTTCTGACGTACTACGGGAGATTGTCGTTTTTAGTTTGAAAATAGCGTTAGAAAGAAGTGAACAGGTGGTAGTTTCTAGATTTCAAGACTAACATGGAAAAAGATATGGAATTTTGAACCATAATACATAGGCTCATAAAACTTATATATTCCGGTGCCATAGTGTCTCCTGACCAATAATATGCTTTCATTTATACTATAGTCCAACTAACAGCCAAGATATGGTCATAATACTAGATAGTCACAGACACAGTGACAAACACACTGGTGTTCTGACATTCGCTATCGGTAACGAATTTGTGCAAGAGTTGTTGAAAAAAGGCATGATAGGGTAGGTCAAAGTCCAAAAGAGGGGAACGTTAGGACGAAGAGGTACATGTAATATGATTTGGAGGGGGAGTTTGAAAGGGGGAAAGATATTATTAGATGGCTCAAACTGAATATGTTTTTTGTAATGTTAGGCCAAAACCAAGTCTATTTTTGGTGAATGCCAAGTTCGGACGGACAGAACGACAGAGGTACACTAACATTGGACCGAAATTGGACCTTAGTTTTAAAATTTTGAATTGAAAAGCTTAGTAGTATATCCCATTGGTCAAAACATTTCATATTATTGAGGAAACGTAAAGGCTTGACACCATTTGCATAAGACAGTCCCTAGAGCAGGACGTTGTAATTCTGTGAAGTGTGTTGCCTACTAAATTAAATATATAAGTAAAACTAAAGGTCATCACAGTCCAGCCAGCAGGACATCTGAAGTCTGCTAATCAACGTACCTGTGTTTATTCATTGAATTTATGGTATGGCAGAAATTATTCATATATATATATATATTGTTTAAAAAAATGTGAGTGAGAGATACTGCCATTTCGACTGTAAGTAATCAGGTCCCTAGCTGATGTATGCACTGCCTTGACGTGGATTTAGGTTATAACACATTGCCAGTTTTGTAAAATGCACATGTTTTGTGAGATAAAAGATTTTCTTAGGTAGCCAGATGGACACAGCTCACCTACCCTATTGTATGGAAGAAAAGAAAGATTAATATTATTATTGCAGATTTAGGGCCGCCTTGAGAGAAGAGACATGTGAACAACACTGGTACACTTTGTAATGGATGTGCTGGCTTGGTCAACTAGATATGACCCAGATCTTTATTATGTATTATAACTTGTATAAATAACAGTTTAAATATGATATCAACAAGGAGGCATTATTTCATTGTTACATGGTTTTTATCTGGCACTAGCCCGATGCCAGATGTCTATGAGAAGCACTTGAGAAGTCTTTTTATTACCAGTAGTGACAGGGATCTGCAGAGTCCACCCTGTTACTTTTGGGCCAGTATCAAAGTGATCATTTTTCCAGCAAGAATACGGACCGTTCAAGTTGTGCCAGCTAAGTATATTATCTGGCACAGGACCATTCATCAGCTTCAATTACTAGAGACCCTTGTATAACTTATTAAAAATATTTCCCCAAGAATAAAACACCAAAATTTGTGTAGTAAAGAACTGGGGATGATTAAAGTATCCCAAACAGCCATCCAGTGTTAGAAACCAGTAATAGTAAATATTTAGTAACATTAGTAGTATATTTGAACAATATATATGTTTGGACAAATTGTCCCTTTGGGTTAAACTTTGCATTTTTTTTATATACCTCGAGTTCTTTTAATTTTGAAAGTCCTGACCAGAAGAATACTATGTTCAGGACTAATAAATTGTACAGAAAATAATTTCATATAAAATTTTAACCCAGGTGTTAGTTCATTCGATCATAGACTTTAATATTTGTTTATGTGTGCGTGTATTAAGGTTAGTGTTAGATTACCATCACACCACACTGGCATAACCCTAGACATTAGACGTAGCTATCATACATACTAGTCAAGAATAAGTCTGATTGAGGTCATAAGGTGGTAGCAAAAAGGTTCCCTGATCACTCAATCAAAAATTTGTTATAATCAGGGACCTTTACAGCTGACCTCATTCAGTACAATAGAATTACAGAACAACAACATTGCATAACATCAAAATCCACCACACATTTGTCACATCATTGTAAATAGGGACAATCACAATTATGCTAATACGTTAAATAAATAAAAAAAAAAAAAAAAAAAAAAAAAATCAACATGAAACTCTGAACAAGAATTATATTAAAATAGAGGGGTGTAAAGGCCTGTGGTTCCAGTTATATAACTGACTTTAACAGATATTTAATTGATTTTCATCTGTTAAAAGTCATATGCATTGTAAGAACAGCATCAGACTTTCACATTCCCAGACACTAATATTAACATTTGTTCGTGATAAATATTGTTTGACTATATTATGCAGTTCCCTAGGTCTGTCTATTCTTAATACCTGTTCTATATTTATAAGATTATATATATATATATATATATATATATATATATATATATATATATATATATATATATATATATATATATATATATATATATATATATAATATAATAATAATAAATTATATAAAATAATTATATAATAAAAATAAAATAAAATCTCCGGTCCAAAATATGTAATTAGATTTTGTTAAAACTATCTGTACATAGTCGCATTTTTAATGAAAACATAAACTGATGTGATTTTCTGGATCTAGTAAAACTGTCAGTGTCTACAACAGTCATTCACCAGTTTCCACATGTCAAACTAGGTAAATAGTTCAATTCGAAGGGAGTATGTTTTGCTAAGTGTTGCAACTCTAACGGAATATTTGTTACTAAATAGTGGAATTCTAACGGAATATAAAATTCAACGGAGTATGTGTTAAAAATCCAAGCTACTGATTCTTTTCGATAAACCGGTAAGTAAACTAGTTTTCTTCTTTTTGTTTTGTTAGTTGAAGTACAAATAATAGTACAAATATGTGCTACTGTATTTGCATCTAATTTTATTTCAAATTATTAGCTAACCTAAACGACATTGTGTGATAGGAAAGGGAGAGAACTGGGATAGGAATATGTAAGTATAATTTAGGAGTATTGGGACTTAGTTTTATTGCAAGGTTGTGTCACGAAAAACCCGTGGGGGGAAGTGATGAGTTGAGAACATTCTTCAATGGTCGTCAGCTGGGAGAACAGGTTAGCGTTAGACTGACCGCATCGACCTTATACCAAGTTATGGTACTGCTGCAATGGGCAGAGAAGAGAAGAAAAGAAGACTAATGGAAGAATTCCCCAACAGATAGTTTTTCATGTAAAGATATGTGCAGCAGATATCGCCAGCAGTTCATCCTGGTATGTAAACACTCACATATTTAACGAGCGTGGATAGACAAAGACTAGTGTTAGAGCTGTAGTCCAGTGTCGGACGTGTAGACAGTTTATAAGGAACAGTTTATAGCTAAGAATAAGTTACCAGCACTGGAAGTTTACCCAGACAATACTCGAAGCTTACTTTTATAGATGGTGAACAGCCCATAAATCAGTAGTGATGTGTAGTAGTGATGGGTGGATAGAATAACAGTGTAGACAGCAGAGATTCTGAGCTAATCAAGAGATAATAACGTTAGTTCCTGACCAGTGCAGTATGTGATGTAGGAGTGTCATCAATGAAGTCTCACATGTTTATTTATTGATAATCAGGCTCGGAGGTAGCCAATTTGTGAATATGTTCTTTGACAACTAATAAAGAACATTGGTTGTCAGCTCTGAGTTATCAAGTCATTCAAGTCATTATAGTGTCTGATCATGTAAGCTCATTTAGTAGACACAGGAACAAGGTAGGCCACAAAAGTACTGCGCCTACAATTACAAACAGCTAACATAAGACAGGGGCATTCACGGTCATCATTAAGTCGAGAACATACACAAGGGTCAACGTAACAACAATCACACAAGCAAAAGAATCTGGGTTGAGAATCAATGGGCTACCTATCACAATTGCAAACTGGGTCTGAAACTCGCGATTGGGTCCATTTTCCTGCAATACGGGTACGGCCGAAAATGGTTGCAAAATTTTAGTTGGCGTAACTCTCTATGAATCTAGGGCACTAAGTTTACCGATCTGCCATTAAGTTTGTACACAAGGGCATCAGACATCTTATTACCACACATGAGAGAGTTGACCTCTGCCTTACATTCAATATTATCCGACGTCGGAATATTTTGAAAATACTCCATAACCCACCATGTTTGAATATGATTGGAGTTTTTTTTTTTTTTTTTTTATAGCTCATAACAAACGAAGGCGTGGAAAGGCAGGGAATATGATGTGACCATTTTCGCATGCTATTTCACTTGAGAAATCTGTTGCCAAGACACCAGACTGCTGCAGAGAAGAATTAGAATTCAGAATTCCTTCTTAAAGTACCGGACACCTTTTATTTGAGTATGTGTCAGGACTTACAATATAGCCCAGGAAATCTCTAAAACTTTAAATAAGGAAACCGGGAATGAAGAAACGGAAGGACCACGCACGAAGTCAGAGAGGGGACTTATTAAATTAACGACACTCCAGACGCATGTAAGAGGCCGATTCAAGTCTCTGTTATTCATCTGGGCAAAAAGTCTGTGAGCAAGGATTGGCGAAAGTTGTGAGTTACATTTCATATTTTTCATATATTATCCCTAATACGAAATTATCACCCCTGGTGGTTAGGCTAGTCTTTACCAAGATACGCTAGGCAGAGCACAGAAAAAGAAAATAAGAGTCAGAGACAGAAGAATTAGAATCAAAATATTTGAGAGACAGTTGAATTTCACATAAATGAAGAATTTAGAATAAATCTTGACAGCAGTAGTCGTTATCCAGTCGTGAAGGCCCTAACATCTAGAGACAGCTAGTAAACACTGAGGCAGTAAGGAAGAATGAGAGAGTAAGACATTGAGAAAATCATTGAGTTTACATTTATGCTGTACAAGGTTGACCAACCTCAAGGAAAGTTTGGACTCATTATTTCACACAAGCCACGTTACACGTAAATAAACTTCATCATATTTTGCACTGTTGTCGGAGTCAAGCTACTCATCTAGTGTTGATATCAATCGTCAGCTGTTGGAGTCAAGTTACTCAACTAGTGATGATATCAATCGTCAGCTGCCTGAGTGAAGTTATTCATCTAATGTTGATATCAACTGTCAGCTGTTTGAGTTAAGTTACTAATCATTTGTTCGGAAAAATAATCACATTAGGGGGGCAGATAATCAGAACTCATAAAGTAATCGAAAAGTTTACGATTGTATGAATAGAGACTGAGGTTGTTATCTTTCAGATAATGTGGAAGATAGTTCCAGAGATGAGCAGCAGAGTAAGCTAAGCTTTTCTTGAATAAGTCAATCCTAGGCTTGGGCACTTGTATTTTGTTAAGGCGTTGACTGCGTCTTTCACTGTATTTGAACATTGGCCACAGATACGTTGGAGCATTCTGTGACAGGATTTTGTGAACAAATTTAGCTTTGTTGAACAGAAAGCGCTTTCTTAGAGGCAGTATTTTGAGATCGTTATATAGATCTACACACTGTGCTTGGCAGTTGTCAGAAACTAGACGCACTGCACGCTTTTGTAGTGAATGGAGTCTTTTTGTGTTGGACATAGAACAACCATCCCAGATTGTGGAGCAATAGTCAAGGTTTGTTTGTATGTGAGATATATAGAACAATTTACGTGCATCTTCATCTAGGAAATGTTTGATTTTAGCTAACTGGTAAACTTTCTGTGCCGTTTGCTTGGTCAGTGCATGAACATGTGAGTTCCAATTTAGATGCTGGTCAACGACTATTCCTAGAGTTTTATGTTCATTAACGTTTTCAATTGGTAAGGTACCAATATAGATCTGAAGTGTTGTTTTCTCTGAATTTTGTAATTTTTGTCTAGTTGATATTAACATGCACTTTGTTTTAATTATATTAATTAGCATGCGATTTCCGATGCTCCACCTAATCAGATTGTCTGTATCTTTTTGTAACGATAGTTCGAGTGTGTTGCAACTTGTATCACTCGTGTAGACAGTACAGTCATCAGCAAATAGGTCACAGGATGCGTGCTCGACGTGTAGTGGAAGGTCATTAATGTATATGGCAAAAAGTAGAGGCCCAAGAATAGAGCCCGAGGAACGCCGGTATTTATTACGGTTGGGTTTGAGCAAGAGTTATTGTAAGAAACTACATGTTTTCTGTCTGACAGGAATGATTTAATTATCGTCACTAGTTGAAGGTTTACTTTTGATGTTTCTAGTTTTCTAATTAAAATAGCGTGATCTATCATATCAAATGCTTTTTTAAAGTCTACAAAAACTGCCCCACATATGTTATCGTTATTAATATTTAAGTGCCAGTTGTCAATCATCTTAGTTAGAGCTGTGTGACATGAATGTTTAGGTCTAAACCCCGACTGACTATCAATTAGCAAGCCGTTGTTAACTAAGTGTTGTAGTGTTATTTTATGTATGTGTTTTTCTAGTGGTTTGGATAGCGATGATATTAAGGAGATTGGCCTATAGTTACCAAGGTTATTATTGTCGGAAGAGCCAGGTTTTAAGAGCGGATATACCTTAGCGACTTAAAAGTGCCACGGAAAGTAACTCCGTGCGATACATTGATTGTATATGTATGTAAGCGAATCAATAATATCTTGAGCCGCATAACGCAGTATTCGATTACTGACTCCGTCAAGTCCTGATGAGTTATTATCTTTAAGTCCTAGAAGATAGTTATATACTTCATTAACTGTCATAAACGGAATGTTGGATGGGATTGTGTTGGTACATTTGTTCTCACAAAATACTGACAGCCTGCCTAAGTCACAAGGTGAATTTGGTATTGTAGATTTAAGACTGTTTATTTCTGCCTGAAGGTAATTGCTGAAGTCTGTGCAAGTAAATGAAGTGTTAGGGGTTGACGAGACTGACAGATTTCGCTTGTTCGCTAAGGTGTTGATTGCTTTCCATATATCTTTACTGTTTGTTTTGTTCTGAACCAAATTTTTAAAGTAATTTCTTTTTTCACTACGAATTAAATATTGCACTTTGTTCCTCTGTGCTCTGTATGTGTTAAAGTCCTTGTTTTTGTGAGCTTGATCTCTCTGCCTCATGGCGTCTAGCACTGCTTGTGTGATCCAAGGAGATTTGACCTGTCGTTTCACACGAACTTCTTTAGTTGGTGCGTGGTTATCAAACACACAAAGAAAGATACGTGTCCAATGGGCAATGGCGTCATCGAGATCAGAAATCTGGTAAACACTGGCAAGAGGTGCAGTTCGCAAATCATGTAAAAATAGTTCACGGTTGAAATTTTTAAAACTTCTAAATTTAATACTGATATGTTTATTTCTTGGAGCTTTATATTTATTCTTTGACCACGTGCAACATATAGGATAGTGGTCACTCATCGCGACAGTAGGAACAGAGCATTCTATAATGTTTTCTGCACAGGTGACGTAGATGTGGTCAATTGTTGTGGATGATGCATTTGTTACCCTGGTAGGCTGGTTGACTTTTTGTTTTAGGTTGTAAGATAGTATGATGTTTTCCCACGTTTGGTTTGTGTTATGCATGTCGATGTTGAAATCGCCTAGAAGAATAATTTCTTTGGCAGTGGTAAATACTTTATCCATCATAGTGGTGAAATCTTCGTACCAGATGGCTCCTGCACTGGGATTTCTATAAAGATACCCGACTAGAAATTGTCCCTGAGTCGGTAGTTTTATTTCTAACCATATGCACTCGGTCTCTGCTGTCTCTAAATCGCTTCTGTGGCGATAACTAATAGAAGTGGAAATATATACTACTATACCTGTTTCTAGCTTTCTACTTGAGTCTCGCCGAACTGTTTTAAAGTCATTTAGGGCAATTTCATCATCTGATATTTTGTCGTTTAAACGACTTTCGGAAAGTCCAAAAACATGAAAATCTTTATTCAGAATTTGTGTAAGCTCAGGAAGTTTGCCTAATAAATGGTAAATGTTCAGGTGGCCCAGCCGTAGACCATCCTTAATTAGCCATTGTGTCTGATAGGTATGCATTTTATTTTTGCGAGTGGTTTAAAAAGGAAAATAACAAAAGCAATTTTAGATACGAAACCTACGAAAATTTAAACTAATTAACGTCACCAAGTAAGTGAAAATACAAATGTTAGTACTTAACGTACGAACACTTGGTACAAGTATTGCTAAAAAATTACAATTAACTGAAATTGTCAGTAGTATATTAAAATAGTCACACAACAGTAGGCACGCACGTTTTCACACCACAACACTAAAATTCTAACAAAGTAATTAAGCAACACTGAGAGAATACGAATTAAAAAAGTAAATAAAATAAAATAAAATCTTGCAAATTATGAAAAAAACTGTCGAAGGCCTGTAGCCAATGAAATTAGAGTGTTTTGAGAAAGTAACAAAGTACTTATTACTTTATGCGTCACAGTAATCAACTAATTGTTCACGGGAGAGACGGCTTTGGTCGCAGGGATTAAGTCAATAACCAAATAAATAAATAAATAAAATAAAATAAAAAAAATTAGTGGATTCATCATCGATAATGGATGTCTCTGTCAGGTATATAGTAGGGCCCCCGTTGCACAGACATCATTAGTGCTTGGCTGAGGGATGCAGGACTGAATTGCATCAGGTATCCAAGTTCTGGGTTCCACTGAGCACGACCAGGAAGGCTACGGGAGGAAGCATGACGACTGTAGATTTCATCTGCAGTGGTTCCAACACTTGTAGGAGATTTTTGGGTCTGGGACATTGTGGCACTGCTTGTTGAACTGTCATATAATGTGTTTGTGAGGGGCTGTCTTATAGGTAGTGGAGGAAACATAACATCGTAACGTTCGGCTTCCTGGCTGTATGTGGCGTTCTGTTTGTTGTTAGGTAATTTGTTGGTTACAGAAGTGCTTCTTTGAGGGGCGGGCAAGGTGTGTTGTGCATTTTCATGAAGGGCTGATCTCATGGTAGATCGGTTTGTGTTCTTTGTGTCTGGTGGGTTGTCGTGTTGCGTTCGCTGCGGGTACTTGATGTTTTTTGCTAGGATGCTGCTACCTAGTTTTGATGTATGTATTTGATCTATGTAAAGGCGTTTCTTTGGTGCTCCAGAGTTGCTTGTGAAGAAAGGAGTGTAGTTGATATAGCCAATGTTGTTGTGTTCACAATAGCTCTGGAGTGTCTTGTTGTTGGTGTCGGCTACGCGACGTTGGAAGCCATAGCAAGGTGGAATAATGGATGACATAAAAATGGAGGTGTTAGGAAATTTTTGTTTTATTGTAGTAGTCAGTTTGGAAATCGCCGAAGGGCTAACGCTGTGTCCATTCATTATGTCGTTGATCCCTACATGTACTGTTGTTCTTGTAATGTTATGATGTATGTCGAACCTATTAATTCTATTAATTAATCTTTCAGTTCCAGCTCCAGGTATCGCTAATACTGAGACAGTTTCCTCTTTAGTAGTAGACATCCGGTCATTGTATATGCCTTTTAGGAGAGAGTCGCCAATTATAACGTGTGTTGCTTTACTACGTGGTTGTGGACTCGGCTTTCGTTTTGATTCTTGCTGCCGCCATTGATTTTCCTGGTGTGAATCGTCCTGAATAGTCTGGGTATTTTCATCGGGTGGTTGTGGTGTCAGTATCTGATCTGGTAGCGGCGTTAATGCCTGTTCATTTTGTACTGAACGCTGGTTAAGGGCGGTAAACCTGTTGATTACTTTTACACTAATAGGGTAAGCTTCGTGTGCACGTGTATCCTCAACTTTTTTGGTGTTACATTGGTGCTGCTTGCGGCGTTCGTTTGATATATGTTCTTTAGAGGGATCTCCAGAAGCTTCAGGTACTGTAAGAGGATGTTCCGAGTGCTGTGTTTTATAAATAGAAAAATCGCTTTGTAGTTGCTCAACGACGTGTTTCATATTGGAATTTTCTTCCCTCAGATGCAGTATTTCCTTTTTGAGTAGTTCGTTTTCTGCGCTGATCGATTTATAGACATTAGTCGTCAGATCGGCCAGAGAGGCCAGAGTAGAGGCCATGGGAGATTGCCGATAATAGTAAAGAAAGAAAAGACATGGGTAATGTCAGAAGAGATGAGGGGAAGGAGAATGTTGAAGACAAGCCATGAGGAAAATGGAATATGGAAGAATTGAGAAGCTTAGAGGATAGGAATAATTAACAAGCCATGGTGAAGGTACCAAAATGTTGAAGATTGGAGAAGTCATAGGGGGATGACAGACAAGAGTAAATAATACACGATACGGAAACACAAGTAGTTCGTATAAGGGGACCACATAATTTTTTTTAGGTCCCAAGATAGGTGGAAGTTTAGCCAGGGGGGATAGAAAGAAAAAAGGGATCAGTGACACCACGATGTTTAAATGGGTCACAAACGATTGTATATATTAAAAATTAAGTCTCACAGGCAGTTACAGTATATTGTGTGAAAACGTGTTAACTGCAGAAGAAGTAAGTAAGAAAGTGAGTACGGGTATGAAGATGCTCGGTAGGTCATGGTGGAATGACTTACAATAGCAGACAAATAGATTTGGTTATGACAGTAAATGAAAAAAAATGTTGAGCTCAGAAACAAAGTAGGGAATGGTGAGGTTCAGAGTGAAAATGGAGCGTGAAAGATATAATAAATTGTGGATGAAAGAAGTGTACAAGGTTTAAATAGGAATAAGTTAGTAGTGATTACAGATTATGTTTTGTGGTCAGCATCATATGACTACAATCTGATGAGGTAGTAGGAAGATGATGATGAACATATAATGGATTATTCCTTGTGAGTAGAATGATGATATATTTGATTTAAGTGTTTATGTATAGTAGTACTGGTCAAGGAAGTAGACATATTAAGTTTTAGGGTAGAGGTACGTTTAGTAATTAAGGGGAGAGAAAAATTTGTCCTAAGGGACAAATCTTTTTTTAGGATAGGGGAGGTAATGTGATAGGAAAGGGAGAGAACTGGGATAGGAATATGTAAGTATAATTTAGGAGTATTGGGACTTAGTTTTATGTCAAGGTTGTGTCACGAAAAACCCGTGGGGGGAAGTGATGAGTTGAGAACATTCTTCAATGGTCGTCAGCTTGGAGAACAGGTTAGCGTTAGACTAACCGCATCGACCTTATACCAAGTTATGGTACTGCTGCAATGGGCAGAGAAGAGAAGAAAAGAAGACTAATGGAAGAATTCCACAACAGATAGTTTTTCATGTAAAGATATGTGCAGCAGATATCGCCAGCAGTTCATCCTGGTATGTAAACACTCACATATTTAACGAGCGTGGATAGACAAAGACTAGTGTTAGAGCTGTAGTCCAGTGTCGGACGTGTAGACAGTTTATAAGGAACAGTTTATAGCTAAGAATAAGTTACCAGCACTGGAAGTTTACCCAGACAATACTCGAAGCTTACTTTTATAGATGGTGAACAGCCCATAAATCAGTAGTGATGTGTAGTAGTGATGGGTGGATAGAATAACAGTGTAGACAGCAGAGATTCTGAGCTAATCAAGAGATAATAACGTTAGTTCCTGACCAGTGCAGTATGTGATGTAGGAGTGTTATCAATGAAGTCTCACATGTATATTTATTGATAATCAGGCTCGGAGGTAGCCAATTTGTGAATATGTTCTTTGATAACTAATAAAGAACATTGGTTGTCAGCTCTGAGTTATCAAGTCATTCAAGTCATTATAGTGTCTGATCATGTAAGCTCATTTAGTAGACACAGGAACAAGGTAGGCCACAAAAGTACTGCGCCTACAATTACAAACAGCTAACATAAGACAGGGGCATTCACGGTCATCATTAAGTCGAGAACATACACAAGGGTCAACGTAACAACAATCACACAAGCAAAAGAATCTGGGTTGAGAATCAATGGGCTACCTATCACAATTGCAAATTGGGTCTGAAACTCGCGATTGGGTCCATTTTCCTGCAATACGGGTACGGCCGAAAATGGCTGCAAAATTTTAGTTGGCGTAACTCTCTATGAATCTAGGGCACTAAGTTTACCGATCTGGCATTAAGTTTGTACACAAGGGCATCAGACATCTTATTACCACACATGAGAGAGTTGACCTCTGCCTTACATTCAATATTATCCGACGTCGGAATATTTTGAAAATACTCCATAACCCACCATGTTTGAATATGATTGGAGTTTTTTTTTTTTATAGCTCATAACAAACGAAGGCGTGGAAAGGCAGGGAATATGATGTGACCATTTTCGCATGCTATTTCACTTGAGAAATCTGTTGCCAGGACACCAGACTGCTGCAGAGAAGAATTAGAATTCAGAATTCCTTCTTAAAGTACCGGACACCTTTTATTTGAGTATGTGTCAGGACTTACAATATAGCCCAGGAAATCTCTAAAACTTTAAATAAGGAAACCGGGAATGAAGAAACGGAAGGACCACGCACGAAGTCAGAGAGGGGACTTATTAAATTAACGACACCCCAGACGCATGTAAGAGGCCGATTCAAGTCTCTGTTATTCATCTGAGCAAAAAGTCTGTGAGCAAGGAGTGGCGAAAGTTGTGAGTTACATTTCATATTTTTCATATATTACCCCTAATACGAAATTATCACCCCTGGTGGTTAGGCTAGTCTTTACCAAGATACGCTAGGCAGAGCACAGAAAAAGAAAATAAGAGTCAGAGACAGAAGAATTAGAATCAAAATGTTTGAGAGACAGTTGAATTTCACATACATGAAGAATGTAGAAGAGAGATACATCTCGACAGCAGTAGTCGTTATCCAGTCGTGAAGGCCCTAACATCTAGAGACAGCAGTAGTCGTTATCCAGTCGTGAAGGCCCTAACATCTAGAGACAGCTAGTAAACACTGAGGCAGTAAGGAAGAATGAGAGAGTAAGACAATGAGAAAATAATTGAGTTTACATTTATGCTGTACAAGGTTGACTAACCTCAAGGGAAGTTTGGACTCATTATTTCACACCAGCCACGTTACACGTAAATAAACTTCATCATATTTTGCACTGTTGTCGGGGTCAAGTTACTCATCTAGTGTTGATATCAATCGTCAGCTGTCGGAGTCAAGTTACTCATCTAGTGTTGATATCAATCGTCAGCTGTTGGAGTCAAGTTACTCAACTAGGGATGATATCAATCGTCAGCTGCCTGAGTGAAGTTATTCATCTAATGTTGATATCAATCGCCAGCTGTCTGTGTCAAGTTACTCATGTAGTATTGATATCATTCGTCAGATGTGGGAGTCAAATTACTTATCTAGTGTTGATATCAATCGTCAACTGTTTGAGTCAAGTTACTCATCTAGTGTTGATATCAATTGTCAGCTGTCTGAGTCAAGTTACTGATCTAGTGTTGATATCAATCGTCAGCTATCGGAGTCAAGTTACTCATCTAGTATTGATATCAGTCGTCAACTGTCTGAGTCAAGTTACTCATCTAGTGTTGATATCAATCGTCAGATGTCTAAGTCAAGTTACTGATCTAGTGTTGATATCAATCGTCAGCTGTCGGTGTCAAGTTACTCATCAAGTGTTGATATCAATCGTCAGACGTCTGCTTGAACTGTTGTTGTTTTGCGTCAGTAAGAAATGGCTTTTATAACATCAACCAAGGCCTGCCTACTGTTGAGGTAGTGATACGAATCACTATACAACATCATATACAATGCACGACCACAGATACATGTGGCTGGCAACCACATCATGTTTATTTAACTGGTACGGAAAACAACACTGGAAGAGCATATGCATGTTTTAATGTAGGCTGTCTCCATGGTGACCAGCTGTAGTTGTGGATCTATGCTCCATACGGCGCTTTAGGAACATGAATACATAACTCTTACATAATGTGGAAATATATCATGCATTACATAACTCTTACACACTCAGGAAATATATCACACATTACATAACTCGTACACAATCAGGAAATATATCACACATTACATTACTCGTACATAATCAAGAAATATATCACACATTACATAACTCTTACACACTCAGGAAATATATCACACATTGCATAACTCTTACACAATCAGGAAATATATCACACATTACATAACTCTTACATAATCAGGAAATATATCACACATTACATAACTCTTACACAATCAGGACATATATAACTCATTACATCACTCTTACTTAATTAGGAAATATATCACACATTGCATAACTTGTACATAATCAGGAAATTTATCACACATTACATAACTCGTACATGATCAGGAAATATATCACACATTACATAACTCTTACATAATCAGGAAATATATCACACATTACATAACTCTTACATAATCAGGAAATATATCACACATTACACAACTCGTACATAATCAGGAAATATATCACCCATTACATAACTCTTACATAATCAGGAAATATATATCACACATTACTTAACTCTTACATAATCAGAAAATATATCACACATTACATAACTCTTACATAATCATGAAATATACCACACATTACTTAACTCTTACATAATCAGGAAATATATTACACATTACATAACTCTTACATAATCAATAAATATATCACACATTACAAAACTCTTACATAATCAGGAAAATATTACACGTTACAAAATAGCCTACTGACATAACCGACTGATCCAGGCACTTGGTTAATATTTGAAATATATGCTCTGGTTTGAAACGTTGCAAACACCGAACCAAATAATACCACGTAAACGTAATGACGTATTTTTTGTTTAAGATTTTGATACCGATCACCTTGCCACGGGTAGCAACAATTCTAGCCATTGGACACAGTCACATCCCAGTATTCAGTTTGTTCTTCATTTATTTACTTATTTATTTTTTTGGTTTAAGCAAATCCAAACTCCTCGTTAAGAGATAACCCTTGACCATAAATACGAAGCCAAATAAAAAATTTGTTTTTCTATTATTAATTAAACTTAAGCAGAAAACTATTGATATATAGTAATACACAAAGCGCAATTTTCTGATTAACGAACAGCACTAGTTAGTGCTAATGAAACATTTGGTTGTGCACATTAACAACTGGATAAATATTAAATTAAATTATCATTGAGAGTGGATTGAACAGCTAAGTGCTCAATACTTTTAAATGTGCATTAAGTTGAAAATCTTTTAAATTTTTTGACAATGTGTAAGAAAAAAAAAAGAATATTTAAAAAAATAAAAATAGCAAATATTTTACCTGAAAGAAAAGGTACGGCTAATGCAATTGTTCAAAACAAATGTATACAAGTTGCAAAGTATGAACATCTTCTATATAGTGTGACATTTTGTTCATAATCTAATTGTTTCCCTTGTAAAGCAAACAAGCTACCTCCCCTTACTGTTCATTGATGATGGGGAGAGAATTATGTAAAATATTATTGTTGTGCGTGACAAGTGTCTATTTTTTCTTCCCTCGCTCCAGTGTTTCTATCATTTATTACTTCATCCTCAAGGCGTTGTAGTTATACAGTCCAGATGTGTTTGTAATATTTCTTTGACGCTCTAGTGATATACTCAGCCGCTGCTTACAGCATCACGTGGTTAAGTATCTTTTTACTTTATTTCCGATGTCCCGTCCAATCTGACCAGATGTGTGATATTTAGCTTATAATGGGCGTATTTTTTTCTACTTGCTATTAAGTTTTGACAGCTAGACTGTTATCTCAGTCGTTCTTTTATTTTTTTAAATTATTTGTTAGCATTGTTGTAAGCCCTGAAAAGGGCTAATCGGGTAAAGGACCGTTAGCTGGTTGCCTATAGTCGTCACGTCGTGCGATCATTCTAGCATTGCTGCGTATTAAATGGGTGTATTTATTTATTTTTGTAAGTGTGTTATTTTTATTTCTACAGCTATTATTACTGATTCGACGGCAGCTCGGAAAAGGACACGTCCTTAAAAGGTCGACTTGCAGAAATTTAGATG
Source organism: Oreohelix idahoensis (assembly GCA_024509875.1). NCBI lineage: Eukaryota > Metazoa > Mollusca > Gastropoda > Stylommatophora > Oreohelicidae > Oreohelix > Oreohelix idahoensis. The sequence goes on from JAMPIV010009633.1 coordinate 49,537, forward strand.
CATATGAGTTTTTGGTTGGTTCAGTTTGTGTGTTTACCGCTTGTGTCCGCCGAGAGTGTCATTTTTCTTAGCTCCAGCTGATTTATGACTTTGTTGATGATAATTGGTCATAGGACCTCTAAAACTGTAATGAGTTATATACATGCCGGATGCATCCTCTCATACGTCAATCCCAGGCAATCTTACGGCTAATGCTAAACTCCAGTTCATTACATTCTTCAATTGTCCTGTTTAATTTGATGTGTCCGTGATGATCTGTCTCTCTTGCTTTACGCTTTTGTTTCGTTGATGGAGGACTGAGTGCTTTCTTTTCCTGCCTATATATTTATATAACTGTCAGGTGTGTAGTCAGTTGTCGGAGTTGAGTTTTGATGTGTAGTTCATGTTTACTTGACTGTGTCTTTGTCGTCAATCTATTTCTTGCCTTAATTTTTCGATTCTTTTGGCCGAATACCATCACCAACCAAGAACTGATTTCTCGGAGTAACCAAGAGGACATGCACCCCATTATAACTGCTAGACGGTGGAGTTGAGTTGGCCACGTCCTCAGAAGAGACCCTGATGCCATCACAAGAACAGCTATGCTATGAACCCCTAAAGGAAACAAAAGAGAGGGCAACCAAAAAGAACTTGGCAAAGAACTATGGGGCCAAGGTGCAAAGAATAAACCAGAGCTGGGGCACTGCACGAATGATGGCCACTGACAGAGCAAAGTAGAAGCAGTTTGTTGCTATCCTACAAGTCCCCATATTTCTAGGTGGCCACAGCGACTATGGGTAGGGAGCACAGAGGCAAAAGAGGGTCAGAAGTGGGCCATGAGGGGAAAAAAAAGCTGAGAACGCCCAGCGTACACAAATACGTTATACCTTCTGTTAGCTCACATATGTCATAAACTACAACAACACAACAACACAAATACAGTATCCCTTCTGCTAGCTCACATATGTCATAAACTACAACAACACAAATACATTATCCCTTCTGCTAGCTCACATAAGTCATAAACTACAACAACACAACAACACAAATACATTATCTCTTCTGCTAGCTCACATATGTTATAAACTACAACAACACAAATACATTATCCCTTCTGCTAGCTAACATATGTCATAAACTACAACAACACAACAACACAAATACATTATTCCTTCTGCTAGCTCACATATGTCATAAACTACAACAACACAACAACACAAATACATTATCTCTTCTGCTAGCTCACATATGTTATAAACTACAACAACACAAATACATTATCCCTTCTGCTAGCTCACATATGTCATAAACTGCAACAATACAACAACACAAATACATTATCCCTTCTGCTAGCTCACATATGTCATAAACTACAACAGGGGTCGGTAACCTACGGCACGCGTGCCAAGCGTGGCACGTGGAACGATTTTCAATGGCACGCTGAGTGAATTAAAATACTGTACAGTATATGATCTCATTTTTAAAAAATTGAATTTTAAATTAAATAGAAGCGTTTAATTCTTTTAAAGCTATACCTGTTTTTTCAACCCTTCAAAACTAAAGTGGGACCCCAAGATGCAGCAATAGTGAATGGAGTCAGCGACCCATAGCTGTACTGCTTGCATCAGGACCAGCGAACCAGAGCTGGTCAAGACCGCACTCCACCTCCACGTGGTGGTCCTGGAAACAGTCTGCAGCAGTGCAGTCTAGCTGAGCGAGTACGGATCGCAATGGGAAGGCAAACCCGGTCCCTAAAAAATGCCATGCTGAAGTCGGATGTGTCGACCGAAAGGTGCAGATATCACAGCTTAGGTGTAAACAGACATAACGCAACCACCGTCCTTTTCAGGGCGAACGAAGAAGAAGAAGAAGAAGAAAACGAAAGTTTTAAGATATTGGAGGTAAGAATGTGTGATCTGATGCAAACTAAAGGCCTGATCATACTATACTGCAAGTAAGTCTTCGTTTTTATGGACCGTTTCCGAGAACAAACATTCTTCAACGAATTTCAAGGGGAGTGGTTATACTTTGCGGCGCCAGCTAGTCTGGCGTCTACCTGCTACCGTAGTTTGCAGGATGAGTTTCTTGAAAAGAATCCCAAGCGAATTTTGACGGGCGAGCGGAGACGTAATATAATTACGCAATAGTGTCTGACTATCGCCTGGATGAGCGTATTTATTTCGTTTTCGCTCGCAGTTTTTGACTCCCAGTGTGAGTTTGGAACAACAATGACTGACCTCGACGAAGTTATATTTCCGTCCTATCCTTTCCCTCTCTCCCGACCACCACCACCTCTACAGTTCTCTCGGCTGTCGCATACTCATGCCCGTACAGTCCGTTGACCGCAGCACAAAAGTTGGTGTTGTTATTAAGTAATGCGGTGCCGTTAAAATGACTCAAAAAGACAAAAAACTTGATATACGCTCATTTCAAGACTTTTGGACACACGAATATGGATTCATACAATAAAAGGATCGTGCTGTTTGTGCTTTATGTTATGAAAGTGTCGTGTGCCGTACGTCAAGTGTACAAAGACACTATCAAACCAAACATCAGTCCATGTTTAAAAACTCTGAGGAGAGAAGTGAAGCCATAAAATTGGCTGTTTCTGGCTACAAAAAAAAAAGTAGTATTTTTAGTCAAGTAATTGGAACCAAAAATAAAGCTGCCGAATGTAGTTACAAAATTTCACAGTGTGTGGTTTCGAAGGGCAAACCTTTCAGAGATGGAGAATACATCAAGGAAACTTTTTTGAGCAGTGCTGAAATTTTGTTTAGTAATTTACCAAATGAAGAAACAATACTGTCTCGGATTCGAGAAATACCGGCTTCTGCGAGATCAATCGAGAGGCGCGTAACTGATATGGCTGAAAATGTAACGGTAAAACAAACAACCGGGTTACAACAAGCTGTTGTATTTAGTGTCGCTCTTGACGAAAGTGTCGATGTGAATGACGTGGCGCGCCAAGCTATAGTTGCGCGATATTGTGACAACGACCGTATTTATGAAGAACTGTGCTGCTTGATACCTTTTGATGGTACAGCCAAGTGTAGTGGTTTTTGATGTTATTGTATGGTTGATATGTTACCTAGTGTACTGTATGAGGTCAGCTGTGAAGGCTCCTGAGATAAAAGTTTATGGGAGTTACAGGAGGCCTTTCTGCTACCACTTTACGACCTCAAACAGACCTATTCTGCTATAATGAGTGTTAGCTACGTTAAAAGTCTAGGGTACTGAAATGTAATGTGTAGGTAATAAAATACACTGACACACACATGTAAATAATAAGTCTAATAATAATAATAAACTCTACAATACACTGAACTAACACTGGCTGTTTAAGTTTAAGTTTAAAAAAATTTTTTAAATTTATTAGTTCTGAACCAAATGTTTCTTTTGGTCAGAACTTATGAAATGATAGGTGTTTATTAATTAAATGCATATACATATTGCTTAATCAAATATAACTTTTGTACATAGGTCTATTATTACAATGATTAATATTAATGGTATCTACAAAGTCCTGGGAACACTAGCACTGGATGGTTAGTTGGGTGGCGTCATCATGCTCAATCTATGTGTGTACAGTTCATAGTCCTTAACATAGGGACTGATCTTAATGTATCTATACAATCTTTATTTCTCTATTGATGGTGGGAGCGGTTAATGAATCTCCAGCAGGCCAGGTTGCAGTTTACTGGCCTGTAATGACGTAGTACAGAATTCTTGTGGCCCACTCTTATCATTAGCTGGAGTAAAATGTTAGGCTGCACCGACACCCGCTCTTGTACTTCTACATGATTATCTGGCACAATCGTAGTGCCAGATCAGAAACTCACAATTCACAATTGAGAACACAGTTACTTAGGACTAGCAAAACTCAGCTGAGCTGCTGGCTAGAGTATGGCGTCCCACTGAATTTTATTTATTATTTCCCGGAAAACACCACTAGCAGTCAAGAACTGTGTTACTGGACAGTCTTCTCTAAAATGGCACAAATGTGCGTCTCTTTCTCGCTAATATAAAATGCGTTGGCCAATCAGATCGGAAGACTAAGCTTTTCAATTTAAATGTTGAAAATAAAGTCAAAAGTACATCTCAATTTTTCAAATGTACGTCGGTCACATTTTATCTTTTCCCAAAATTACACTTGTTTTTTTGGACTAACTACATGTAAAAACTGCACAAACCTGCCCCTCAGTTATTTTTAGCCACTATCTCCCGACTTTGCCCCTCTAGTTCATTGCAGTTTGATTTTGTCATTTTTAGGGCGCAAGGAAACCAAAACGTAACTTTTGTGAAGTATGCACAGAAAACTGTTCGCCAGTCTGATGTGAACAATACAGTCTTTCGTCAATATCTTCCGTGTTATCTGTCCGTCTGTAAAATTAAAAGAATATTATTTCTCTGCTCAAGATGGGCTATCAAACTAGCTAGGTTTTATTTTCATAACTTTATTATTAAAGAAAAACCTACTTTTCTCAAGGTTAGTTTTTGAAATTTGTTTTCGAACCTTCTCCACGGCGTTTGCCGCTGAATTCAAACAAAACAACCAAGTACCGTAAAAACGTCCAAGATATGACTGTTTCTAACAAGAGCTAAGGTTGTTTTTCTACCAATTTCTTACATTGTGTCAATTAGTGGCGTGATTTTTTTTTCCTTAAACTACAACTTGCGTCTTTTTGCCTTTTAAGTTCAAACACGTGTTCAGTCATATTTTTCCTTTTTTATCTCCGTTTCCCCCCGTCAAAGGGTAAACCGTTTCGTCTGCATGCCTAACTAGTTAGTTTGAATGGCGGTAGGAACCGCGGGCGTAGGTGAAGAAGTCACGGCATATCTTACGTATATTTTTATCCTCACATTTTATCTTACCCGTTATCTTTATAATTTGAGATATTTTAACGTTGTATCACGGTAATTTCACCACACCAAGGGAGAGGACATTATAACTGCATTTGTAAGCTATTTCGAAAATCAGAACATTAACATGAATAAAATATTCTGTGTTACTACTGATGCCGCCCCTGCATTTTTCGGAAAAAAACAAAGGATTTGTTAAACTTCTTAAGGATCGTATTGGACGTCAAGTTATTAGCTTCCATTGCATTATACACCAGGAGAGTTTGTGTGCGAAGATTTCGTCACTATCCTTGAACTCTGTAATGGAAACTGTTGTCAAGATAGTTAACTTCATAGTTTCTCGCTCTTCATTGACCCACAGGCAATTCAAGTCTCTTCTACAAGAAATGGAGAGCGCATATGCGGACCTCCCGCTGTACAGCAATGTTCGTTGGCTTAGTCGAGGTAATGTTTTGAAAGATTTGTATCATGTCTAGAAGCAATCAAGGTGTTTCTTGATGAAAAAGAACAGCATTTCCCGGAATTGAATGACGAGGACTGGCTGTGCAAGCTGATGTTTCTGGCTGACATAACTACAAATCTGAATGAATTAAACTTACGTTTACAAGGGCAGGGTCAAACAGTACTTGATCTTTGTGAGCACTGGAAAGGATTTGCGTCAAAATTAGACATATTTTGCAGAGATATTACCACTAACACATACAAGTACTTTCCAAACGTAAAGGCTCATTCAAATCGATTTACTGTCAGCAAAGATGAGCTTCAGAAGTACGTTGAAGCGCTCAAATGAGAGTTTGCTAAACGAGGTCAAGACTTCAAAATTCACGGGCCCATGTTTTCTTACCTCACCAAGCCCGACTTAATTGATCATACTAACATCCCATTTGACCTATCTCTTTTCGAGTGGATGGATGTTGACAATTTTGAAATGCAACACATCGAATTCAAGGCATCAGAGTTATGGACGATAAAATTTGTAGAATTGCGAAAAACTCTTGAAGGAAGCTGCTTGGAGAAGTCAGCTGTCATCCTCAACTACTGGACATCCCTGCCTGTTTGAAGAAATTTGCATTTGCTCTACTTTCGGCTTTTGGGTCAACTTATACATGTGAACACATTTTCTCACACATGAAAGCTGTTTTAAGTCCACAGAGAAGTCGCCTAACACCTATGCATTCAGGAGCCTGTGTGAAGCTGAAATTGACAAAATACACACCTGATATTGAACAATTAACCAAGTAGAAGCAAGGACACCAGTCCCATTAATTGATTAATGACTCAGATCAATAATAATCAATGATTACTCATATTAAAATTTTAATAACGTGTTTTATGTTTGGTTTATTTAATTGTTTTGTTCTTCATACTATTGGACTTTCTCTCTTAACAAAATATATAAATGGCAATTTTATTATAAAATTTCAAACTAATGTGTTCAGAACTTAAATTTTGCAGAACATAATATTTGTATTGATATTTGTTCCTATTTATATTAAAATATTGAATAATCTACAAAGAATAGAATAGTTATTTAATGTATCGGAAACATGTTAATACAAGATCATTTTTAAATTGTTTCAATAATTGTTGTATATAAAAATATGATGGACTTAGGTTGGCACGCTGAGTGACTTTGCAACATTACTTCGGCACGACACTACTAAAAGTTTGCCGACCCCTGACTTAGAAGGTAGGATTCTATAAGCTTTCTTGAATGAAAAATATACTTTCTCAGGTTCTTCATTACATTCTGATAATCACTTAGAAGGTAGGATTCTATAAGCTTTCTTAAATGAAAAATATACTTTCTCAGGTCCTTCATTACATTCTGATAATCACTTAGAAGGTAGGATTCTATAAGCTTTCTTGGATGAAAGATTTGCTTTCGCAATTTACTCCAAATTGCTGAATGAAGACTCTCATTTGAGTTTTGGGCAACCCTTTTTTCACAGGGACTCAACAGTTTCAGATTTGTAAACCTGTCATATTCTGGTATCACGTGTTGTGGTTAACAGTTTAAAGGCTAGGGGTGTGTGGATAAACCCAGTAGCATTCCCATTTCTTAAGAAGGTTGCTTCACAAACACATCTTCCGGTTCCTGTCCAATATGTCGGACATTGTTTTTTCGAGCGTTAGATTCCATGAAGTAATTTGATGTTTTCGTTTATATAATTTGCACAGTTCGTGCCAACATCTTTATGTTTGAAGAAATTGACTCTTTCAACCTGAATATATAGATACCTTGTGTGTATTTGCTTCGAGCGAGGACTTTTATATTCTCAAATCATTTCAGCGATCCCATCAGCCATCTTGGCTAATTTTGTGCTGAATATGGTGACGTGAAATAAAAGTGATTAACGCAACTTCCGTCACTTAAAAACCAGCAAGATGTCGAAGGTAACAAACAGGGGACCAAATTGGCTTTCAGAAGGTAATTTACTTGATTTCTTACAACTCGCTTCAGTGTTATTATAGCTAATTATCAGGAACAATGGCACACGTGAGCTCGGTCACCACTATTCGTCCTAAAACCAAAAAACAAAAAAATTACACATTAAACGTGACAAGAGCGGTGAAGAAAAAGACCAAGATCACTAAAGATAACACCCTGTACACGCCTTTATTGGATATAACTTATAAAAACAACAAACAGTGTGCCATACTAAATTTCTCCACATTGCTTGAGTATGAGGCACTGAGAAGTCTTTCAAAGATGTACTATGAATCGAATGCACATATTGAATCAAGAACAGATGCTAGCGGTGCATACGTGGAAGATGTTATTTCTACTGAAGATGTTTTCCTCCATTTTTACAACACTTCTAACAAAATCATGATTCAGGGTTCAGAGACTGCGGTGAAAAATTGGATACAGAAAGATTTAAACAAATTATGGATAACTGCAACCACTGCTGGAGTCAGTCGACAGGCCATCTCACCCAACTTAGCTCTTCCCAACTTACCAGACAAATCTTCGCGATGTCAGACACCCGTTGACAAAAATGTAAAACTATATATGCCATGTATTAATGAATGCGACACTTTATCTCAAACTGAACTGAAAACACCAGTTACAGCAGAAACAGAATATGGAATCACAGAGGCGGATCACCATTCACTCACTGAATTTGTTGTTAGCGATCCAGTACCAACATCACCACAACCCTTACAAGTAGCATTTCATCATGATTTATTTACAAGTATTATGTCTGAGATAGATTCACTTAGAGCAGAGCTGAACAGCCTCAGACAGTCGTGTGAGAAGCTTCAGGCAGAACATACGGTACTTAAAAGTAGCTATGAAAAAAGCCAGCAGTATACGGAAGAGCTTTGTACACCACCAGAGAAAACGGACAAACTGTGTCAAAAACTGAACAACACTAGCAACGAAACCCAGCAAACCATTACGCAACTAAAACTCCATCACAGCCGAGAAAGTGTCCTGGATTCTCCGAAATTAATTACAGACAATGCAGATAATGTTTGTAGAATCCCTGTAACAATTTCAAATCGGCACTCTCCGCCAAGACGAATAACTCACAGCGTGCGCTATTATCAGAAATCCAGTAATCAGAGCACACAGGTAACAGAAGAACGGGCACGACCTATCACAGGCTCCAACACAAGGATTCAGAATAAAAGGAAGCACCTTATTTTCGGAGACCAGAATGTGAAGGAATTACAAAAATCTAAATTGTTAACAAACGATATGGACTTGGTCACTGTTCGCTTCAAGAACTGGGCATCCACTCAGGACTTGGTGTCACTCCTTAAAAGTTTTCCGTCTGATCCCACTGTCACCAGAGTAACTACTCATATAGGTCTATCAGACTCGCTCAAAGGTATTGAAATGTCCCAAGATGATCTAAACCAAATCACATCAAATTTCCATTCGTTATTCCCTAATGCGAAAATCTACTTCTCGTCCATTATTCCTCCAGTCAGAGCCCATTACCGCAAATCCATTGATGTCAACAATTCTACACTTAAGAGGCACTGTGTCAAACACAACTATAAATTCATTGATCACTCCTCGTACTTCCTTGCGAAATCAGGAGCCCCTAAAAAACTTCTTTACAGCGGTGATATTGCCTTATCTACTGAAGGAATCAGCAAGCTGGCAACAAACATCAGGTACCCAGAACGCACCTTCAAAGGAGTCGGCCACACACCAGGATCTCAAAATCCAACCAGTCATCTATCAACAGTGAAAACCTGCTTCTCGGATAGTAATTATGACCTTGACTTTCCACCATTACTTACTACTTCTAACAACACCCACTCAACATCATCTCATAAGCAGGAACATCAAATCACACCTGTTCTTATAAATCGCGAAGTACAGGGAACAGCTTGTGATGTCTCCCTACAGCAACAACCACCTATGTTTTCTGCACTTACTCAACAGGAACGATGTGATAGACTCTATCCTCAAAAGTGTACAAACGAAGCAACTCATCAAACTCAATCTTCATGTCCTGATACACTCCAACCATCAATGTCACAGACACAAGAAGCCTACCCCCCGTCACCGCATTTGTACCATCTTCCTATGTATCAACATCTGTACCCAACCTTTCCTAATTTCCCACTACAACGAAGACTCTTGGACTATTTACCTTCTGCCGGGAGATCATACTGGTCAGCATACTCCGATCCCACAACAAGAACACATGAATATCCCGCAACCACATTCTACCCTATGCATCATCCTGCACGTCCTAATCTACCAAATTTATACTTTCAACAGCCCTGTTATCAATGAAATTTTAGTGATCATCAATTTCACAAAATATGGCTCCCACAGTCACAACGGAATACCCAAATCGTCAGGGACTCAGGTTGGGACATTTGAATGTTTGTCATCTCTACAATGTGAGTAAATTGGCTGAAATTACTTCCATACTCTATAATAACAATGCATACTTTCATATTTTTGGTGTAACAGAAACTAGACTTAATGAACACATTTCTAACCAAGAACTGCAAATTGCAAATTATGAAATTTTCCGTCGGGATCCATCAATTAGGTTTGAAACTGGTGTGGCTGCCTATGTGCACACAAGCATCAATGCTATAAGACGCGTTGATCTTGAATGTCCTGAAGTTGAATGCATGTGGCTGGAAGTCCGACTCCCACACACTACCTCTATATTAATTGGCTTTATATACCGCAATCCGGATGCCAAAATGGAATGGCTAGATCAGTTCTCGGACATGATGGACAAAGTCTGGATAACTTCTTTGGAACTATTAATAATGGGAGACTTCAATATTGATGCCTTGAAGCGAAACGTTAATTGGGATAATTTGTATACCCTGTACAACCTGAACCAGTTGATATCGCTACCAACCCGTGTCACAGACAAGTCATCAACCTGCATAGATCATCTGTATGTTACTAACACTGCTCACGTCATTGAAGTCTGCGTTCCCGTATGTGGTCTAAGCGATCACTATCCCATATGTTGCACCTGGACCAAAAAGGGAGTTCGAATTCCTAAACTCTGTCACCAGGTTGTACAGGCACGAATATTCAAGAATTTTGATAGCTCCAAGTTCTTGTCTGATCTCTTAGAGACACCTTTTGATAATGTCTATGGAGTATCTGACCCGACTGAAGCCCTAGAAATATGGATGTCAGCATTCACTTCAGTTCTTAACAAACATGCTCCTGTGCGTATGAAACGTGTCAAGTCAAGAATTATGCCTCCATGGATAACAATGGAATACCTGAAAACTAGGCAACAGCGAGACTATTTCAAGAAGATTGGAGACCATGCAAGCTATAGAAAATATAGAAACTTAGCGCAGTACATTTTAAGGAAATCTAAAAGACAGCACCTCAGATCCATTATTGACGACGGCCGGTGCTCATCTAAAATCTGGAGCGCTATTAACCTTCTCACAAATGTACGCCGGCATAACCTCCGACAGCAAGCTACAAACATTAATGCTGATGAATTTTGCCAGTTCTTCTCGTCGATCGCACGAACATCCGGGATAAATCATCAGCAACTGAATTGTACTGCTCTTTCTGATTTCGTTCAATCGAGGTTAAACGAAGCCCACCTTCCTGAATTACCTTTACTGTCAATCTCGGAGGTTTCTATTTTAATTAAATCATTACCTCAGAAGAAATCGTGCGGTGAAGATGGAATATCTTCGAGGATACTTCAGATTGCAGAGCCTGTTGTATGCAACTCACTCACTTACATTTACAATCTGTGCCTCACAAAGAAAGTGTTTCCTCAACGACTGAAAACAGGCTTAGTGGTACCAGTACCTAAAAAAGGTGATAGTAATGTCGTCACAAACTACCGGCCGATTTCCCTACTATCAGTCATAACTAAACCTCTTGAACGACACATGTATAAACATATTCTTTCTTCACTGAACAGCTACAATCTTATACATGAAAACCAATCTGGATTTCGACCCAAACACTCTTGTCAATCCTTGTTGACTAAGATTACCGAAATCTGGCATTCTAATATCAACTGCGAAAAAATAAATGGAGTGTTATTAATCGACCTTTACAAAGCATTTGATACAATTGACCACTCGTTGCTAATACAAAAGCTTGCGGTGTACAAATTTCATCCACAAGTGATCACATTAATAAAATCATTCCTTGAAAACAGAACACAACGAGTCTTATACAATAATGTGCTCTCTAAATCATACACCACTACAATGGGTGTCCCGCAGGGCTCGATACTAGGACCTTTACTCTTCAGCATCTTCATCAATGACCTGCCCTTGTCATTGCCACATGACGATTGTCTTATGTTTGCTGATGATACCACAGTAACAGTAGCTGGCACAGACATTAACACTGTTCAGTCTCTTTTACAGCATCACCTGGACATTGTACAAGATTGGTGCACTACTAATAGTATGTTCATTAATAAAAACAAAACTCAATCTTTGATTATCTCAACCCGCCAAAAGATTCTGCACTGTCAACCAAATACGTTATCTTTATCTCTAGATGGAGAACGTATTAAGCAAGTTACGGACCACAGCCTGTTGGGTGTGGTCATCGACCAGTCTCTAAGCTGGAAGTCACATGTCTATTTCATCGCAAACAAGATCTCACAAAAATTGTTTCAACTCTCAAAAATCAAACATTTTTTATGTCCGCACTCTAGACTTATATTCTATTATGCACATATTCAAAGTCACCTTTCTTATTGCTCAAATATCTGGAGTCGCTGTGGCTTGTCATTTTTGAAACGCCTAGAATCCCTACACAAAAGGGCGCTACGACTTGTTTGCCTGAATGATAACATTCCCAGTGCTCAGCTATTTTCACAGCTGAATGTTCTTCCTCTTAAAAAATTCTTCTTTTTCCAAGATCTCCTATTTGTGCATCAAATATTACACGGCAGAACGCCTTCATACTTGCAAAAGTTCTTTCGATATAAATACTGCTCATATTTTATACGTGGCGACCTACTTTTGGACCTTGCAAAACCTCGAACTGACCTCTTCCGAAGTTGTTTTAGTTATGCAGGTGGTTTAGCATGGAATTCTCTACCCAAGTCTGTCAAAACTGATAATTACACCACATTCAAAAGACATCTGCATTCACATGTCATGAAATCTTGTACACACATTTAACGACAATTCTGTTTCAGTTATTTCAACGTTTCCACGAGCATTTAACTATCATTGTAATATTTTTATTTTAATTTGAATTTTTTATATTAAGTAGCTTTATTGCTTGACCTCTCTCTCTCTCTCTCTCTCTCTCTCTCTCTCTCTCTCTCTCTCTCTCTCTCTCTCTCTCTCTCTCTCTCTCTCTATGTGCGTGAATGACTATGAGTAAATGTACTTGTCTGAGCTAAGTTTCTGATTGTGATAATATTATTAATTGATCCTGTCTGAAGTTGTTAATATTTTAATTTTTAACACACTGTAAATTGTATTGCAGGGCAGAAATGTAAAAAGGCAATTATGCCTATTTCTTTACCCTGATAAAATAAAGATTTCGTTCGTTCGTTCGTTCATTGAGGTGTACCTAACAGCTTATATTGTTCATTTAGAAGGCTGAAGAAAATAGTTGCTGTTGAAAAATTTATGTCAAGATGCAAGTAGCATCCCATACACCGTTCATGTAAATAAACATCACCATCATCTGTTACACGTCGTTCTGGTGTTGAGCGTACTACAGTCTGTTTGGAAAAGACTCAGAGAGAGTATGATGTTTAAGGTAATTGATAAAACAACCGTGGGTCTGCTGTAGGGTTGTGATCTGAACCTAAAATACGTTCAACGAGATGTTCTATCATCAGTGGCTACACATCCTCTCTTGTCTAGTGCATATAATGTTATATATGGAGATATTAGTTTGATCTCTGTGTGTGTGTGTGTGTGTGTGTGTGAGTCTAGTAGGCAAGGCTTGATTATTGAGTGTAGTACGAGTAGATAGAGCGTTTGTTAATGGCGGGAAAGTTACCTAGTTGGAAACCTCCAGCTACCCAGCTATAAATAAGTACTTGACTTTGCTCTTGGGGTATGTCAGGCATATGCGAGGAGGACGGGAACATTTGGCAGCACCTCAGACAGCTGAGACCAAGGATAATCAATTCTCTAACACTTCACTCCCCTTAGACAGTATTTGCTATTGGACTACCGTTAAACTAAGTACATCTAGGTCAAACTATAAATAACAACGGGTACTTCAGTATTCACATTTCCTCTACATTTGAACGCAGGTTTTGTGTGTGTGTTTTTTTTCATTCGTGTTAAATGTTGTTTCTTTAATAATATGTAAGCGTAGTTTATAAACACAGAATCCCCGTGGGACACATATTTTGTTGTGGTTCTCACAGATTCTTCTTTGAAAGTATTTGTTGGCGTTAGCCAGTGAAGGGTAATTTCTTACCTCTCTTTTTCAAGGTGCTTGATGTGGAGAGTTAATTCTGGGGTTGTGTATTTCCGATGTGAAATTGAATCTACCTGCGGACTGGATTACTTCACGCGTGACAAGGGTGGGTTCTGCACGACACATCTTTAAGGTTGTACGTGATTGAAGATGCCTTGACTGTCGTTTCATCAAACGTTCCGTGAATGAAGGTTTCCTTGACTTGCGTATTATCGTACTTTTGTATCAGAACTGCGTTAAACATGGACATGTGAATGTAAAGATACGTCAATGAATTTCTTCGACACCATGTCCTTCCACTTTTGGCTGCCCGAAGGTCTGTGTTTCAACAGGACAACGCCACACCTCAATGTGCACGGTTGACCATATATATATATATGGGGTCGAAGAATTTCATTGACGTATCGTTGTGCATTCAAGCCTCCTTCAATGTGCACCAATTGACTCCTTCCGTTGTAACTGATCATTCCCCACACCATTGCACCTCCACCACCGTGCGGCGGAGCTTCATCAACGCTATTTTGGGCAAAACGTTCATTTCGCCTACGGTAGACCCTACGCCGTCTATCATGTCGCTGCTACAAAAAGAACAGGTCCTTGGTGAGGTCGTTGTGCCCAAAGTCCAGCGTTATGCAGTCTATTCCGGACAGTTTGATCAGACACATGACGTCCTGCAGGCAATGACTGGGCAGTTGAGGAAGCTGTTGTAAACCTGTCTCTGAGGTGACGAAGCCGAATAAAGCGATCCTCCGCTGCTGCTGTCACTCTGGATCGTCCACTGCGATGCCGGTCTTCAACTGAGCCAGTGGCTTGGAACCGGTGCCAAAGTTGACTGATGGTACTCTGATGCACGTTTAGATGCCTGGCAACTTGACTTTTACTTTCGCCTGCATGCAGTCGTCCAATAGCAATGTTCATTAACTCTTTAAGTCCCAAGAGCCAGTATACTGGTCCTCGTTCTAGACGCATTTGGCCCGATCGACAGTAAACTGGCTTTCGTATCTCTTGATATTTTCTAGAGTTGTTTTCTAATTTTAACAACCCAAAAACGCTATTTTCTTAAAAGTATAGCCATCCATTTTGGACTTTTGCCATAAAAGACACAACAGTCCTGTGTTAAGTAATTAATTTTTAATTTTTTAAAGTGCATATTTCGTTACATAAAATGGCCACGCCCACTACTTCTGACAGACCTCACAAATTAACGTCACAGCAAGCTAGAAAGTTATTTGAAGAAATTCTAGATAGTAGTTGTTAAGGATAGATTTGGGATGCAGATAAAATAGTGTGGCATGTTACTACACGCTAGCACATTTCCATTTATATGTGAGGAATTGTGTTCGCCTGCAGTCAAACTACGGTTTGCACGAAGCGTCCACCCGTGGTGAGCGAAGCGTTCACCCGTGTTGAGCAACGGTCAACTAGTGACGTTTCGGTCACATGTCGTGGGGTTCAGTGTGTTAAAATGGGGCTTCCGTCTTTGTGTTTGCGTCCAAGAGGGATGTAATTTTTCGAGCTCCGGGATAATGGAGCGTGATATGAATATATCCATTGTGGCATTATTGATTTTTATGAGGCCGCCACGTTATGTGTAAGATGGTTCACGAACTTATCTAGAAGTTCATACCCTAATTTACTACACGTAACTGTGAGATATGAGGCAACTAATATTTGGTTTGCACTGATTGCTTCTGCCGCATTACTTTGGTTTTCGTGGATTACCGAACCTTTAGTACAACGGCCAGAATTGAGTGGAGATGAGAGGATTGTATTATTATTATATTATTGCCACTTAAAGATGCCTAACGTTTGAACCTTATTGACGGACCAGAAATAATCTACTACGCTTATCCATTGCCATGTACTTTTGATGTTTGATGGACCATTGTGAAGTGACTTTGTTTATTAAATGTCAACCATGTTTTTCCCGTGGACCTGTTCACCTACCGGCTTTGTTATGTGTACTGACCGTAATGTCCTGAATGAACACCTGCTATCATTCGCGTATACATGCATGATCCTCTAATATATTCCACCGTAACACCATATAATTTGGTGGCCAATGTGGTTTTGGATCGATACTTTCATCAGGACATAGTTTTCAAATTCACGTTAGCAAGTATACCTTCGTACTTTGCAAAAATACAGCTGACATTTAATCTGTATATACGACCGTCACTCCTGTTTAGCGTGTTATTGTGAACACACCGCTTCGTGAACTCAGTCATTATCAACGGGTCCAGTTGGATAACGAACTTTGCTACTGCGCATATCCAATGTTCCAGTTTCAATGTCCTATTGTTCGCTATAACGTTCAAGATTACAATTTCAAGCCAACCAGTTTCCAAGTTTATTTCGTGTTCCAGTCTACATCACAACGTTTATAAGATTCTTTCAAGTCCTGCCACGGCGATGTCAAGTTATTTTGTACCAAGTCAACACAACGTTTCAAGATCTACACAGTTCATGATGCCCATCTGATTGAGACCGTGTACTATTTACATTTTATCCGTGCTTCACTTGTATTGAGGGACAGCGTTTTCCAGTGTTGACACCCTTTTCCTGACTTGCATCTGATCGGATTACGATAAGATAAGTGCCTGTTAATACACTCTTGTATCTTTGCCGTGGTGTAAGCCTTTTTTATATCTGTATTATTCGTTTCTTGTTCTATGTCTTTGTACAAATCTGTTGTTATCGACACATGTCATTGTAAAATGACCGCTCAGCAGATATTTCTATAGGTTTTGCTTACATTTCTCAAGCAGGGAAATTTCCGGCCTGAGTTTTCTCACCGACGTTTAGTTCACTGCCTGTTTAGTGTGACCTAATTTGGTTAGGTGTGCTGCTCCGTCCTTTTAGTTGTCAGTTTTTGTAGTGTGTTGGTTTTGTTTTCTTCTCCTTAGTTGACAACCATTCTGTTCGTAATGCTAGTCTAACCTTCTATCACTTGTTTACATTTATATATATTGTTACAGGTCCTGTCCTGTTTTTTATTTTGTTTTAAGCAGTAAGTCTGTTCTATTTGTTATTTCTCCTTAGTTTCCCATTTGCATTCTTTTTCGTTTACTTGCTGCTGTTATTACATTGCCTTGGTCACTTGTACTTGTCTTTTTGTTTAGTTCCATCAATTCTGTTCTTGTACATTATAATAATTTTGTTTTCTCCTCTCTCTTTTCCCTCGTATCTTTACTACTGTTGGTCTTTCATACTATACTATTTTGTTATTAATTAGTAATATTAAGAATCTATTTGCATTGATAATATTGCAAAGCACAAAGCTAGTGAATTGGTAGAGACGGACTAATCGAGATACATTTATTACATAATTTATAATATTGATAGTAAGATACTGAAGAAGTAAATAATGGAGTATCAGGAATTTATTACTATGGGCCAAGAATATGGTTATAAGGCGAAGGAATTAATGGACTTTGCCAAAGCGGAATTCAATGCCAAAGAAAATCAAGAAGCCCTAGAGAAGCCCTAGAGAAGCCCTAGAGAAGCCCTAGAGAATAAGAGACAAAGAGATGCACGGTATGAAGAGCGAGAGCTCAGAAAAGCAGAGCTACTTGCAGAAGAGAACAAAAGGATTGCAGAACAGCAATTAGAAGAAAAAAAGTTGGAAGGACAATTTGAGGAGAAAAAGATTCAACAAGCTGCAGAAGCAACGAAACTTGCTCATGAAAAAGAATTAGAGGAGAAAATGCTTGCACATGAAGAAAAAATGGCGACTTTACGTATTGAAGAACAAAAAGTCCAGCATCAGAGTAGACAAAATGACGACTCTGAACGTAGAGGTTCCTCTAGCAACCACAATAGCGGTTTTGTTAAATTTCGTTTGCCTGAGTTTAAGCCAGAAATAGACGATATTTCGTCCTTCCTACAACGCTATGAAAATGTTTGTGAAGAAAATAAGCTTGATAGATCTCATTGGTGTACAAGATTGATGGATTTCATGACTGGTGAATCCTTAACTGCTCTGTGCCAATTGGACGGGCCGAATAGACGCAATTATGATGCTGCTAAAATATTATTATTAAAACTTCATCAGTTAGACGCTGAAGGTTATCGTATGAAGTTCAAACATATGATTCCTGAAACTGGTAAAGATTTTACACAGTTTGTAGCTGCAACTCGATTAACATTTAATAGATGGATACAACTTTCTGGCATTGAAGAGAATTATGAGGGCCTTAAGGACTTATTATTGCGAGACAAAATTTTGTCTTCCGTAAGCAAACCACTGCGAGAATATCTACAGGAAAGAAAGCCGTCAAGTTTGAGTTTAATGGAGGAATTATGTAGGCAATATTGTAATGCACATCCGGGAGTTTGTGTCAGTAACAACACTATTAAGGAAGCTTTACCTGTTGCCGCAGCTACAACTTGGAACCGCAACAATCATAGACAAAGATCCTACAGCTTTGATGGGAATTTCAAACCAAGCAAATTCAATAACTCACAATCATATAGAGGTAGACAACCATTTAGGAACCATTCACCCCAAAACAGAGGTAATTTCCAACAAAACTCAGGAGAAAAAAGGAATGATAATTTTGGTAACTATAATAAGAATTGGAATACCTGGGGACCCAATAACCAAAATTATTCACATCGTAATAGGTCACAAGACTATAGAAATCAAGGAAACAACAATAGGAACCAAAGAAATAATGACGGGAGTCAAAATAACTGTTTTTCCAATCAGAGACATAGATCACGCTCTAGAAATAATGCAAATTCGAACTACCATGCTGCTACACTTGAGAACGCGCAAGACAACAATGTTGTTAATCATTCAGCTTCATGTTGTTCGTTTGACTTTGATACTGCTTCACAGTGTCCAGATTGCCAAACTCTATTCCAGTCTAATGTGACTTCCTTGTTAAAATGTGGTCATCCGCTCCCAGCAGTTACTGCTTCATCAGCACATGATGGCACAGGAGTACTACAGCTTCATAAAGGTTTATTGAATGGCACTCAAGTTACAGTACTCCGTGATTCTGGTTGCACGACTGTCGGAGTGAGACAGTCATTAGTACATCCGTCTCATGCAACGGGTGACTTTGTTAAATGTGTAACTTTCGGCGGTACAGTGGAATTTTATCCCACAGCCGTGGTGGATATTCACTCACCATTTTTTACAGGCAAGGTTAAAGTGTGTTTGTTAAGGAACCCAATAGCGGATGTCACACTTGGCCGGATACACGGCAGCAATGATTGCTCACCCGAAGAAATTGTTCAATGGGAACGTCAAAATTTATCAACTGCTGCTGCAGTTACTACGCGTGCCCAGGCCAAGGCACAAAAGGAAAATGATGATACCGGTCCTGGAACTCAGGACAATTTTCACGTTCACTCTGATATAGACAAACAATCCTTTATCAAACTTCAAAGAGAAGACAACTCTTTGAAGAAATTCTTTAGATTAGTCAAAGATAATGATTACGTTGATGATAGTTTGTCACCAAAACAGTGGTACACACTTAAAAATGATGTATTGGTTAGGAATTTTAAAGATTCATCTTTAATCAGACATCAGGTGATGGTTCCCCAAAAACTTCGTCTGTACATTCTACAACATGCACACGATTCGCACTGTGCTGGCCATATGGGCTACTCTAGGACGCGATCCAGAGTTTTGTCCTCTTTCTTTTGGCCGGGAATTTCCAGAGACACCTCCATATATTGTCGCTCTTGCGTTATTTGTCAAGAGGTAAAATCAAGAGGAGCCTATCATATGGCCCCGATTCAGGCATGTGATATACCTGTACGCCCCTTTGAGAAAATGGCCGTAGATATTATCGGTCCTTTACCTAGAGGACACAGGTATGTGCTCACATGTATCGGCATGTGCACTCGATGGCCCGAGGCCATCCCTCTTAAGAACATCACCACTAATGACGTTGCTGATGCCCTTTTCTTGATTTTTTCTAGACTTGGTTTTCCTCGAAAACTTCTTTCAGATCGAGGTACCCAATTTATATCTGACACTATGACTTCTGTTATGAAACGCCTCAATATCGACAGATCTCTCAGTAGTGTTTACCATGCGATGAGCATGGTGGAACGTCTTAACCGGACGTTAAAGCAGCTATTGGGCAAAGTTACAGTGAAATATCCTCAAGATTGGGACAGGGTTTTACCCGCCGTGCTGTTCGCATACCGTGAGGTAGCGAATGAACAGACCGGTTTCTCGCCTTTTGAGCTTGTGTTTGGAGCTCAACCTCGAGGTCCCATGTCACTTATTAAGGACCTACTCATAGACTCAGAGATGACTCAGGACATCCAGTCATCGTATGAATACGTCGTTAACCTCCGGCGTAACATTATAGATGCATGCCAAATGGCTACAGCTTCTTCCGAGGCTGCTAAAGCAAGATCACGCCAGTTCCAAAATCGCAATAGACGATTACGTCAACTATTGCCTGGCGATGAAGCTTTTGTATTGCTTCCAAGGAAAGAAAATAGACTTTTAATTGCTTGGAATGGTCCATATAAAGTGTTGTCACGCATTTCTGATGTTGACTACATCTTAGAGATAAAAGGGAAAAGGAAGACCTTTCACATAAACATGCTTAAAGAATTCCACACTAGACCGGAACATCTTCAAGCCATCTTTCAAGCAGTTGATGAACACCCTGGATCTGGTACTCACTACTCTGCGCTATCAGTAATTCAGGAGGAAGAATCGGCTTTTCCTGATGTTCCCATGAACTTACCTGTCTTTCCTCTCCAATCGACTGAGACATGGAAGGATATTGCTATTTGTCCAGCTTTGTCTTCTGAACAACATTCCCAAGTCTCTAATCTTCTAGAATCCTTTCCAGACGTCCTCACAGACATCCCAGGGCGTACATCAGTCATTTCGCATGACATCACCCTTACAGATGATCGACCAATTCGTCTACGCCCCTATCCTGTCCCTATTCACTACCAGCACCAGGTGGAAGAAGAATTAAAACAAATGCTTAATTTAGGAATTATAGAACCTTCCAATGCCCCTTACTCATCACCTATGGTCATCGTTCGTAAGAAAGACAAAAATATCAGATTGTGTGTAGATTACCGGAAGCTGAATAACATCACAGTCTTCGATGCTGAACCCTTACCCCTACTTGAAAATCTTTTGTCTCGTCTCGCCAAGTCTCTTTTCTTTACTAAAATTGACCTTACCAAGGGATACTGGCAAGTTCCCTTGACTGACAGAGCTAAACCACTCACTGCCTTTGCTACACACCAGGGTCTTTATCAGGGGAACGTAATGCCTTTCGGACTTATGAACGCCCCGGCAACGTTTGTCCGTATGATGAGAAAAATTCTCTCTCATCGGTCCGATATAATCACATATATAGACGACATCTGTCTATTCAGTTCCACTTGGGAGGAGCACTTCTTAGGTTTACATTCTCTTCTGGACACTTTACGTCTCCATCACCTAACAGCCAAGCCCTCAAAGATCTTTATTGCTTTTGAGGAAATTTCATTCTTGGGACATAAGGTGGGTCACGGTTGTCTTCAGACCGTGCCACAGAATGTTTCCAAAATCCTAAAATTATCTGTGCCCACTACTAAGAAGCAAGTTCGTAGTCTTCTCGGCTTGATTCAGTATTATAGTAAATTTATACCAAACTTGTCTTCAATCACTGCAGACCTCTCTGCCTTGCTTAAAAAAGGCTTACCGAACCACGTGCACTGGACACCAGAGTGCCAGGCTGCGTTAAATTATGTTCAAAATATTTTTTCTGTACCACCTATTTTGAGGTTACCAATTAAAAATCTGACTTATTATCTCCGCACAGATGCTAGTTCAAAAGGTATCGGCGCATCACTGATGCAAGAGTTCGAGGGAAGATTACATCCAACCCTCTACATATCCAGAAAGCTCAATGATGCAGAAAGGAAGTACCCAGTTATAGAAAGGGAGCTGCTTGCTGTTATCTGGGCGGTAGTCAAGCTGGAGCGATATTTGTTGGGCGCCCCTTTCATCATACAGTCGGACCAGAAATCCCTTTCCTCATTAAAGAAGGCGAATCACAAGAACCCAAAGCTAGCCCGGTTCGCCATCCTGCTTCAACCTTTTCAGTATGAAATCGAGGCAATACCAGGTTCTGCAAATGTGGTCGCAGATGCTTTATCGAGATGCCCACAGCTCGAACCTGAAAATTCATATTCATTTAGTTAATTGACTTTATATTATACATGTGTGAAGCCATGGTGTTTACCCACTAGTAGTCATTATGACAACGGGCGATGAGTACATGAACACTAAGTTGATTTCCAAATCATTCATATTAACATTTGTGATTTACATGACTTTGAGATAATCATTATTCACTTTAACTAGTGGTACATTGAACAGTGTTATACTACTTACAGACATGAACAATTTCCAACTAAAACATCATGTTATTATTCTGGAAGGCACATTCACATTAATTAAAATTGCTATATTAATACCGTACCAGAAATCTACTCCTAACACGGATAGTTTGGAGTATGATTGTATTATTGCAAATTTGTTTAGGACATTACTTGTCTTGCCAACGTACAAAGGTACTTAGAGCAGAATAATTAAGTAATGTAATAATTGTGTTAATTTGTTATCCTTGCGTTCTTGTACTATTTTTTTCTCTCTTCTTTCTCTTTTTGTGAGATATTCATGTACTTTAGTTACATTAATGTCATATCGCATTGTTTCATATCTTATTTGATTCATATCATGCGTGAATTGCGTTTAAGCTTAATTTAGGATTTTTGACAGCATTGTTACTTGGAGATATAACCTTCTAAATTATTTTTAAAAAATTATAATTCATGCATTTTTGAATTTTTGATTTCGATTTTTTGTTTCATTTATTTTATATATCTCATACCATTTTCATATATGCATGTTATTTTTTATATGGTTATTGTAAAGTTACATTGATCATACATTTATGTATTTTTTGTTGTTGTTGCATCATTGGAATATCGACTGTATATGACATTTACTTATGGACATATGACAGTTTATGACTGATGACAAATTCATCTAGCATGTTATTTAATGATAAGGTACATTATGCATTCTGACTGCGACTAGATTACTTTCGATATGGCTCAATATTTGTGATATAATCAATTTTGGCCGAGATTTCCGCATAGGAAATATTTGAATTGAAAAAAAAAAAAAATTTGTTTTTTTTACACCGCGAAGGGGGTGATATGTTAAGGATAGATTTGGGATGCAGATAAAATAGTGTGGCATGTTACTACACGCTAGCACATTTCCATTTATATGTGAGGAATTGTGTTCGCCTGCAGTCAAACTACGGTTTGCACGAAGCGTCCACCCGTGGTGAGCGAAGCGTTCACCCGTGTTGAGCGACGGTCAACTAGTGACGTTTCGGTCACATGTCGTGGGGTTTAGTGTGTTAATTAATGGGGCTTCCGTCTTTGTGTTTGCGTCCAAGAGGGATGTAATTTTTCGAGCTCCGGGATAATGTAGCGTGATATGAATATATCCATTGTGGCATTATTGATTTTTATGAGGCCGCCACGTTATGTGTAAGATGGTTCACGAACTTATCTAGAAGTTCATACCTTAATTTACTACACGTAACTGTGAGATATGAGGCAACTAATATTTGGTTTGCACTGATTGCTTCTGCCGCATTACTTTGGTTTTCGTGGATTACCGAACCTTTAGTACAACGGCCAGAATTGAGTGGAGATGAGAGGATTGTATTATTATTATATTATTGCCACTTAAAGATGCCTAACGTTTGAACCTTATTGACGGACCAGAGATAATCTACTACGCTTATCCATTGCCATGTACTTTTGATGTTTGATGGACCATTGTGAAATGACTTTGTTTATTAAATGTCAACCATGTTTTTCCCGTGGACCTGTTCAACTACCGGCTTTGTTATGTGTACTGACCATAATGTCCTGAATGAACACCTGCTATCATTCGCGTATACATGCATGATCCTTTAATATATTCCACCGTAACAGTAGTGATAAATCACATTGTAGCAGTCCTTCAAATTGTAGTGGAAGCTAGTCAGATCCTAATGTCAAGTCATTTAAAATTGATGATGATAATGGGAGGTTTTTTTGTTAAATCGGATTTCATGTCTTTTGCTCCTTTCCAGATCTGTTTTGTAATTTTAACTACCCAAAACGTCATTTCCGACAGGACGTACTTTCTTTTTTAATGCCTCTTGCCTTTTAAAAGACGTGAATTGGTGCTGCGTTAATTAAAAAATTTTTGTAGCAATTTTTAGCGAATATTTTCACAGATAAAATGGCCACGCCCACTGCTTATAATAGGACTTGGTGATTAACGTCAGATCAAGCTCGTAAGTTATTTGAAGATATTTTTGATAAGGATAACGAATCTGAATGTAGTATAGATAGTATAGATAGCAGTGACGAAGATTTTCAGCTGGAGCATCCTAACATCGACTCCTCGGAAAACCGACGAAGATAATAATTCTGATGTCCTTACTGAAGTTATGGATACAGGAGCATGTAGGCCTAATCAGACTGTAATAAGTTCAAGTAATATATCCGAGCCAAAAAGAAAAAGAATCAGGAGGGATGGAAATGTTGATTTTATTAGAAGGCCTAATACAAACAACGCGGTTTGTCATTCAGTGGCGACTAGAGAAACTAAAGCAAATTTTACTTTTCGCCAGACAAGACAGAACATAAATCCAGCTCTGCATAGCTTGCAAACACCTCTTGATTTTTTAAAATTTTAAATCGATGATGCTGTTGTTATCACTTTGATAACCATCATTAAAGCCTATGCTGCAAAAGTTGTTGAAACAAACAACCCACATAGAAAATATTCATTATTTGTGTCATGGACGCCATTCACTTATTATGAATGGCTCAAGTTTACAGCTGTAATGATTGCGATGGGACTGGATCGAAGACCAAAAATCAAGGACTACTGGCGCACCGCAGGAAATTGTTATACACCTTGGTACCACGAGATGTTTTCGAGAAACCGTTTTCAAACTATGTATCACAGTATGCTGCATGTGTGTGAACCAGAAGATCAGGACGCAGCTAAAATTGAGCCATTTGTCGACATGCTATTGACCAAATTTCAGAATGCTTTCTATCCATTTGAAGATGTTTGTATTGATGAGATGGTTATAGGATGGAAAGGTAGATTTAGGCACAAACAGTTCAATGCAACCAAACCTCACAAATACCATATCAAAACATTTGGACTATGTGATTCAGCTACTGGCTATGTTTTCAATTTAAAAATTGATTTTGGGAAAAATACAGCCTATTATCCTAGTTTAGTTCCGAGCTCTGCTCATGCAGTGAAATGGTTCGGCACTCTTTTGAAGCCACTGATATCAGGACATCATATTTTTGCTGATAGATTTTATTCATCCAAAGCTCTGATTGAATATCTGCTTGCACACAGTTATAATTATACAGGAACCCTGAATGTCAACCGCGTCGGCTTCCCTCCTGAAATAACAAATGTCACGCTTGGCCATCAAGAGATGAAATGGTTTTTGGACTCGGAAAATACACCATTATGTGTTGCCTGAAAGGATAAAAAATCTAAAAGCCTTGCATACTTGTTTCAACAAAATCAGCTGTCGCAACGGTTGAGAAGGGCAAGGGTCTAACTATAGTTACAAAGCCAAAGGTAGTTGATGACTACAATATCAGTATGAATGGCTGCGACCGCATGGATCAAATGGTTTGTTACTACAGTATGCACAACCGTAAAACCAGAAAGTGGTGGAAGAAGATTTACCACTGGATTATTGAAGTAACACAGGTAAATACCCACATCCTTTACAATTTGTGTCAGAAAGGTGCGACTACAAAAAGGAAGCTAACACTTCAAGATTTTAAACAGAGTTTGATTGAGGATCTGTCCAAAGAAGCTGCTGAGCTGACACCAGGCGGTGTAATAGATTGTCCACCCAAAAATTCTAAACGCTCCATGAAAGGAAATGAAGTGGAACGGATGATTGGAGCCAGACATCTAGTGGAATTTGATGGAAAGGACAGAGCCTGTTTTCATTGTAGCGCCACTGGAAGGCAGCGGCGCAGATCAAGCTATGTGTGTATAGGATGCACAGGCAGACCCCACCTTTGTACAAAAAATTGCTTTGTAGCTTATCATAAGCAACAATATATATATAGGGTCTGCCTAGATATGAATAAGCTGTGTTAATAAAATATTATTTTCCCTTTTCTGATATATTTTTTTTAAATGCTAGGGACTTTTTTTCAGTTAAAATTTTTACTTCTGATTTAATTATAAAATAATGTTTATATATAGGCCCCTTAGTGTGAATATATTTAGAGCAAGTGATCTTTTGTGATTTCCTATGGATTATGTGTTTTCCTATGGATTATATCTTCAGAAGAGGAGCAACTCGGCAAGGTAAGAATATATATATTTTTTTCAAATGTATCTACTGTTTCATCTGCGTCTTATTCAGCCTCCATTTTATTTTACATTTTACTAATTAATAATTTTTATTGATAATATAATATTTAAATTATGCACAAGATGCCGTTACTAACAATCATTCATGTGTAAATAATATAATAACTCCCATCGTTCTGATGTATAAACTGAAATTTCCTCTTTTTTACAACAATATGACCTGGTGTTGTAATTTGTGAATTTAACAATCTTCTGAGTGTTTATTGATTAAACACTGATTGAACTTTGTTAGAATACTTCTGTTTGAGACATTTTGAAACTTTACCCTTGGATATTCTCACGAGGAACAATTGTAGAAGAATTTTAATGAATACTTTTCCCCTAATTTTGCACCGGCTTCTTCTTTTGTCCTCCATTTTACCTTGAATAACTAATCATTTTTCAATGAAAGCTTTTATACTTATAGCACAAGAGTAAAGTAAATCCAATTACCTTCAGTTTCATATACAACAACAAAGTTATTTATACATATGAACATTTTTAAAAATTATTTCCAAAAACAACAATAAAAACACACAGGGTTGACAATTTCCTCTTTTTTACAACAATATGACCTGTTGTTGTAATTTATCGATAGAGACGCCATAAATGTCTGCTTGAAAATGAACTGAATTTGTTTTGTGTAGCGTTATCCTTTTATAGGGTTTCAGTTGCGTAGCCAGTGAATAGTGTTCACCCCAAATTTTGTTGCGTTCACGTGCGCGCAACATGAGCTGTGGTCAAAAATTGCGTCATAAACACTATTGACCACTGCGTTGTAACGATTACAAAAACGAACGCAATTTAGGTCAACACGTGCATTTGACACTGTAAAGAACATTTGAGGCTGGTTTTTATATACCCTAGCACCAAATTTTACTTACAAACTCATAAAAACGCAAACTCGGATAGCTATGCGTTTCTTTTTGTGAACAGTATATATATAACATTATTATATAATATATTTCACGTCGCCTTTTTTGTAACCAAAATCTGGCAAGACAAAATATGTGACAGGATGGATGAACTTAACTTTACATAAACATGCGAAATTATCAAGCATATCTTCAAGATATTGACATCGATCTATTCAAAATATACTGTTACAAATTACGTATTAAGACAAATTGCAAACAATATTTACATATTCGTATTTTTACGAACACTAATCGCTTACAAGATAATCGTGACATACATAATACTTACAAACACTAGTCAAACACAAGACAATACTAACAATACATAACACTTAGAAACAATAGTCACACACAAGATAATCGTGGCATACATAAAACTTACAAATGCTAGTCACACACATGATGATCGTGACATTACATAATACGGACAAACATTAGTCACATGCAAGATAATCGTGAAATTACATATCACTTACAATCACTAGTCACACACAAGGTAATCGTGGCAAACATAATACTTACAAACATTAGTCACACAAGATAATCGTGAAATAACATAACACTTACAACCACTAGTCACATACAAGATAATCGTGAAATCACATAATCTACCTGTACACATTGAAGCGGAAGGAAATCGTTTGTTATTTACTTCATGTGCTTGTTCGACTGTAATCTGAATACCTAGAATTCAGTATGTTTGACTCTCTTATTACCGTTTGTATGTGTAGATGTCAGTGTTTTTCTAAGTATTATAAATAAATGTGATCCATATCTTTTGCAGGTCCAGGATTAATAACTCAGAAGGCTCTAGATATGTTGGGACTCCTCTCCAATCTTCTAAACGGTAACATTAGAAGAAAAAAAACCTAATGTTGATTAGGGTAATCAATCACTTTCGTTTGAATCCATATTGACACCTGAATCTGTGAGGTGAAATGTTGTATCACATTTCCAAGCAGACATTGTGTGGGAGCGACAGGATTAAAAAGTAAATAACCTTGAGATGGTCACTGTCGAGTATCTTATCACTGATTATAGTTTTTGTCTGACGAAGTCGTTGATAAAGTTGGCTGGACCGGGTGAATGACATAACCATTTCAGGACAGACTGTTGTAGAATAAATATTCATCTTTAAAGAGATTAACTGTGATAGATTATGAAGTCGTGAGTGTAAACATGATCGATAATAAACGGAAGACGAGATGCTTCAAATGCACAGATGACTTGAAAGCATCAAATTTGTCTGCGTCACGCAGGAATTTTACATCAGAGAGGAGGGGAGAGATATCCATATCAATATACGCATATTGCATGCTATTGGTTTGGCATTTGAGATGTTAAGATACAATATTTCTGATTGGAGCCTTTTCATAAAATAGCAATGTGGATGCGTTGGCCGAATGTTGCCTTATAACCTAACGCTTTTTGAATCTATGGCGCTGTGAAATTGAACTCGTCGAGAAGACCTCCAGGCAAGCTAGAATAAGGAATAGAATCAGGATTCCACTTTATAGGACATGACAACGTGTGTGAGCATCTTGTGGATTTACACAACGACAACTCTACCTTTATTAATACGGAAAGCTATGACTCCTAAGAACCTGAACACTAAGTCATAGTTGAAGTGTGTTGTAATGTAAAACCCAGACTACGTGTTAGAAGCATCTTTATCAAGTTGCCTTAACTATTCCTCTGAGCTAGAATTCGGTATTCCCAACGATATTTGGGGTAAGGTGTACATTTTATAATTCTATATTTTGTATTATTTACATGTGAAAACTTGTTGTTTATGTCCATGTCAAAAGTGGCTGGCAAGATAAGCACATAGAATGATGGTTTCGCAAACCACCACTGAAAGAGCAGATGACTGCTTTATGCAGGTTTCGCATACAGAATCAAAAGCAGAGATAATCCAAAGTTAATACTGTTATCAATGAAGCACACAATGACAGATGCCATATTTTATAACTTATTGACGCGAATATAAATTCGCCTTATCTATAAGTCGGCGTCTGTGGCCTAATGGATATGAACGCAGTTTCATAATCCAGATATACCAGGTTCGAAACCTGCTACAGGCGGTTTGGTAGCAGATCGCTTTGTGTGGATTTTTAACAATGGTATAAGCGCCGTACCGTTCAGAAAGCAATGGCAAACTATTGAACGTAAAAATTGCCTAGAAAAATCACAAACAGCCAATAAAAGCTGGGGTTGATTGCCACGTCCTGTAAAGGATAAGCAACTAACTTATCTATAAACTTCCTCTATGGCTTTCCAAAGCCTTTAACTTAGCCTATGGCTACACTTTAATAGTGGACATGCCACATATTTCTATACGCACGTATTAAGTGCATAGATGCCACACAACAAACTGATTTTGTAACCATGTGTGGTGCGTCGTCTAATCTGCGCGATGCGTCTCAGTCGACTAATGAGAGATTCCTCATGGTGCCAAAATCATCCTGACCAAAGTAAACCAGCCGTGACAATTCCACACCATGAAGCGACCCTCAACATCTTTTCCCCTCGATCCCGAGCACGACACATGGGTCGTTCTGGAGAATGATAGAGACAAGAAAACTGCGCTAAAATAGGTAAATGATACATTATAGGTACATTAAACGCTAAGTGGAATCTAAGTCAAATTGAAAATTATAGTAATAATATACATTATTACTGATGGAAAGTAATAGATAATTGTCATGGTTTCAAGCTCATAGTTACTAAAACTTGAGAGTCACTGTGAAAAGTTCGCAGAAACACAATAATTAATTCCCCCTCAATGTAGTCAACGACTAAATGTCTGTGTCCATTGGAAAGTAAATAAGAATGGCAATAAAAACGTGTAATGTGTCGTATAGTTTAACACAGTATAAAGAAATCCCACATGTTAGTGTAGGGTATTATGAGGTAAAATATCAGCTATAGTATTGTCCAATCCTGAAGTAGGATTGATATCAAATGACTACTCTTGAATGACAAGAAACCAGCAATGTATCCTAGGATTCTTCATAGATCGATTGGTACTATATGATAAAGGACAGTGATCGGTTTGCAGGTAGAAACAAGTGTCAATCAGATACCACGACAGTTTGTACAGCCACCATACCACCGCCAGTAGCTCTCTTTCGCAAGTTGCATATTTAGTTTCAGCTGGCTTGAGCTTCC
Organism: Oreohelix idahoensis; assembly: GCA_024509875.1. NCBI lineage: Eukaryota > Metazoa > Mollusca > Gastropoda > Stylommatophora > Oreohelicidae > Oreohelix > Oreohelix idahoensis. The sequence goes on from JAMPIV010009633.1 coordinate 79,826, forward strand.
GATTCACATAACAACATGGATGATGCACATCGTCTAACCATTGCAGAAGACAGCCCCAGAAGCAGAATAATGAATCTTCGGCCCTAAGAACAAAGGGATACTTAATATTATGCAATAATAAAATAGAGGCCTGTGAAAAAAAGTGTTTGATAGTGTTTAATGATTGATCGCACATCTGTGTCCACTATATAGTTCGAGTACTACCGCTACAGATCACCGAGAAAGGAGCTGATAGGGCAGTGAAGATAAGAATGAACAGATGAAACACGTATCAATATGGTAAATATAGATATATAAAAGATAATTAAAGTCATAACAGATATGAGAACGGACAGTAAAGAAAGCTGATACAGCTGACCATAACGGAAAGAGGAAAAGAAAATCGAAGAAAAAGAAATCATCGAAGTATAGTAGTATCCAAGAAAAAATAGGAGCATGAGACAAAATTGTCGGAACCAAGAAAGTGTCTGCGAGTATCAGAGACAAAGACTGATTAACGAGAAGTCTGCCATGGATGACGATATAATCACACATTCAATATGTGGCGTGCATAGGAAGCTCTATGCATGAGCTTGACAGCTCTTCTGGCGTCAGACGGCGACCAGAAATGAATAAAAGCTCTAGTGGTAAAAGAATCACAGCTATGTTTGACATGAACATATCTAAGCTAACCTGTCCCGCATGAAGGAAACAACTTCTGAGCAACCAACATGGTGCGTTAGAAGGGACATTGCAAACTATAACTGTATGGTCGTTAGAGTGATCTTAAGAAGTGTGTGACTCACGATGAAAATAATCACTATGTTTGTGTTACCTATGTGTATTGTACGTAGTTATAATACCAACACATTAAGTAATGGTAGAATGAGAAGCCTTAGCGCCTGAAGGGTGCTGGCATGACCATTCATCAATGTTTTTATGAGCAAAATCCTTGGCACACGGAACATTCCCGATAATCAAATCCCTTGGTGGATCAGAAAGGCAGCATACCTAACCAGACCAAATATGAAAGGTGTGCATTTAGAAATCAAAAGGTGGGGTATAACTCTATATTACCACCAAATGTAATGCACTTTATATAACGCCCTCAAGAGCTTTGTCGTCAACTAAGGAGCGACGAACAACCTAGTACTTTTAGTTTGTCAGGCACAGAGACTGACTTAAGCGCGGGTAACGTATGACCGCAACTCAGTACCCACTTGCCATTTTGATTAAACAAAGGTTCACAACCTGGGCAGCTCTCGTTGTTGAGAGAGCCCTCACTAGCCACATTGACAAGAAGTGTACCCCCATTGTCATCAGGGGAAGCAAAGGCTATACATGCATTAGCATGGACAGGTTCCGTATCAGCATTCAAGTGTTCAACACATGTGTTGACATGATCTTGCTGATTACGATTCTGGTGGTCTGGTTTATCACCAGATTTGTTCTTAGAACATCTATTCTTACTCATTCTGTTCATCACTATAAGTGATGAGTCCCATCATGTAAAGACTCATGCTCATAATCTCTGCGATGCATATCATAACTGTTGTCGTCATGTCGACCATTCCTGTGAGGCATGTCATAAGGATACATGTGATCAGAATATCGATGATGAATATCATCATAGCACCTGCCGTGGTGATTACCACGACAACGGGTTGAGGAACCCTTATACACTCGGCGTGAGAATTGCGATGGAGAGCGTTGACGGGGGAAGATATAACTACCCTTGAAGGATGTACGGAACATATTATGGAACCTTCCATCAACGCACCTAGACGGAGGTCTACGATCATAAGATCGTTAGTCATGATATGCCACGCACGAAGGCAGTGCATTAGGAAAAGCAGGTCTATGTATATCCGAGTTAGGATGTGCATACATATACTGTCTGCCAAGCTGCTCGAATGCATTAACAGAAGCCGAACGTCAGTCCTGAAAAAAGCTTTGAGGTCGGCGCTACAAGATGATAAAATGTTATCTCTCAACAACAAATCAGCCAAAGCCTCATAAGATTTATTAACACCCGACAGTTCTACCCAGCGGTTAAAATATAACCTGATGGAGGTAATACACACTCCAAAATATGCATTTGCAGAAGGTAAGGAGGAGTAAAGCTTCTCCCTGAAAAAACATAGCTGTTCTTGTGATGGCATCGGGGTCTCTACTAAGGACTTGGCCAACCCAACTCTAGCGTCTGCCAGCCATGATGGTGTGCATGTTCTCTTGCTTGCTCCGAGTACGCAGATCTCGGTTGGTGATGGTATTCGACCAAAAGACTCGGAGAATATTTCTTAGGCAGGTTGCGTTGAAAGAGGACACTTTCGACATTTCCTTCTCTGTTACTTTCCAGCATTCCGGACCATAGAGAAGCATATAAAGCACACAGCTCTGTCATAATCTTAATTTTGTACTTGTGCTGTTCTTAGAGGTCTTCCAGATGTTTTAGAATAAAAAAGGCTGTTCTTGCTTTGTTTATTCTGTTGTTGATGTCTTTGATTGCTCCGCCATCTGTTGTTACTATGCTTCCTTGGTATGTAAAAGTGTCTGTTCCAGTTGATGATTTCTTACTGTTATGGGCTCGGGGTTGCGCACATTAAGCATCATGACTTCTGTCTTCTTTAGATTGATGTTCAAGCCCACCTGCTGGCTATACTTTTTAAGCCTATCCGTTTTTTCCTGGATGTGTTGATGTGAATGTGCTAGTAGTGTTATGTCATGTGCATATTCCAGATCTTCCAATGTAGAAAACGTAGTCCATCTTATTCCTCTTGGGCTGCCTCTGTTGTCTGTTGCATCACCCAGTCTATGACTGTTACAAATAGTGTGGTTGATAAGGGGCATCCATGTCGTACTCCTGTCTTCACCTCAAAGGTTAGGTTGCTCTGCCCTACGTTACACGTACAGGTGGCATAGATTATTTTCGTGATTGACACTTTGCCGCTTGGAATTCCATAATCTCTCAGTATTTTCCATAGACTGTCCCTATGTATATGTCGTGAAATTCTACATCCACATATATAAATTAAAAGGACAATATAAGGTCTAACCAATAAATTTAATAAAAGGAAAGAAGAATGGTAAAGAACAGTGCTGTCACAATGACTGTACTCGAAATCCCCCTCGTGTTCTCCTGCGTTTGCAAATTGTAACGTTTCACGTTGATAGTAAAGCCTTCTGCAGTATACACGCGTTTCCCAAACACACTAAAAAGTGTACTCCATTTCTAAGAAAAACCTTGAAATACGCAAGTTGACCTAGAATTAAAATTCCATTCATGTCTTTTTCTACACTATGTTACCAAAAACAAAAGACAGATGGACTAAAAATAGAGAGAAGGGAGGGGCAGAAAGCAGGCACAGGCAATACTAACACGAGTCGCGCGATACACAATTACTACCATCACGCGTGTAAGGCCACAAGCACTAGCTTTTTTTCAAATCGACAGTGATAAAAACACTACCCATACCAGAGTTAGGTTTTAAAACTTACAAAATTCTTATTGGGAATTATGACATTATACTGGTTTACGTTTGAAAACATGACAGTACCCAGACACCCTAAAGTTTGGAAGTGAGGAAGTGGTAACAGCGCGACTATCCTAGTGGAAAATGCATATTGGCTCCATTAAATTTGTATATTTGGGTTCCTTAGGACTTGCTGACAAATAATATGTTAAACGTTACGCAAATAGTCTAGGAATTACCAAATTATAGCCAAAATAAAATAGTGAGGGTGTCAGACAACACCAAAATCAGAATCGCTCAGTGGCAGAATTTTAGGCCACCATTGTACGGGAAATGAGTCTCCATGTTAACTCCTATTTGATTGGAGCGCAACAAATGTAAGGCTAAACACGATTAGTCGGACTATAAATACTATCTTTCGTTGTCAAGGGAAACGGGAGTAGAAGTACATTTTTTCAAACGATTGGGTAAACATGGCCTGATTGGGTAGAGCTGCGAATATACTCAATTCAGAGCGTCTGTTCCATGCAACATCTTGTAATAAACCTACTAAGAAACAGTGCGTTGAGCACCAGTGTATATTTTTTCCTAAAATAAAGCCTGGGACATCGGCAGATCGGAGTTGTGCTATATTCATTGCCATTCAACGTCACTGTGTATTATTTCCATGAATTGTGGTAGGTTTGAAATATTTGATATCTTTTTAAATGAAAATTGAATGTAAATTGATAATTATGTCTGTATATATGTGTGGTTCAGTAGCGAACATGAGGTAAAGCCTATAGTGCTCCAGCCTGAACAGAAGGTGTCGGAGGAAAGTAAAACTACATGGAATTGCCAAGCAGTACACTGACACCTAGATTATTGACTAGAAAGAAATTATGCTGGAATTGCAGAGGCGTAGTAACCATTAAGGAGGAATATACTGGTGTAAAGTATTTCAGATGAAGCTGGCAGTTGGCCTAACGCTCTGAACTCAGGTTTGTTATGTATTGTGCTCAGTGTAGAAATAGAGTATAAATTAGTTCTGAAGTAGGAGGTACAACCTTCTTGTTTCAGGGACCGTGGTCTTAAAGTTATTGAGCAGCACTTGGACAGAGCTTTGCTGAATCCAGAGTCGGACAGCATACTCCTTGGTCCATATAGCTAACAGTGAGGTGTCTCCAGAGCACAGGGGAGCAATCGAGCAGAGGAGTCTTTTCCTGCCGCCATCACGAAAGATAAGCTGATGTGGCCAGCTGAGCTCAACATTATGTACCCCATCTTAAACTGACATTATAAAATAAAATTAAGAGGGGAAATTAATTGTTTTAATGCCAGGAACTGAGAACATCTCTAATACTAGTTCCAACAGAAACAAACTATTGAAGTCATGATGACAAATACCAACAGAGCTTGAAAAAACAAAACAAAACCAGTATTCCTCATATTACCACTACACAACTGACACACATAGGATACTATTAATAAAATATGTCACTACAAGATTCATATTGATATATTCTGTACATATAACTTGTAATTGAAATTGATTGTGATTCCTGGTTCACTTTGTATTTGAATCAGGACACATATACATTAATGACAGCACTGAATACATATTGATATTTGAAAAGTTATCAGTGACTCATTTAAGATATTCTCATAGAGTGTTATATGTATGTGAGTGTCACAGTGTTGTCAAGTGTGGTGGAATAAATTAAATTGTTTATCTGTCTGTTGTTGTTGTGACTTACACTTCATCATATACATACCCTAGACATATAACGTAGTCATCACAATATTCCAGAATAATTCTGACTGAGGTATACATATGTGGCAGCAAGTAAGGTTATCTATAATACACTACTCTTATTAGATATAGATACCTTCACAGCTGATCTCAGTCAGTACACTAAGTCCCCTATAAATATTTATAACATCCCACTTTACCACATATATTGGGGTCTCGCTCTCGGGATTTTGAATCTCTCCCTATTAAAAATATTGGGGGTAATTCACTTCAGGGAATATAAGAATTAAAAGGTATCCTTGGGTGAAAATAAATAAGGTTGAGCTCACAGTGCCTGTGTTGTCCTGAGTTAATTAGTCATAGATAAAATTGTTTAGTTAAATATTTTAGACATTTATCTGTTAGACAATGGCCAACCTGGCAAAATTTCGATCTGCTGCTGTACAGACTGCGAAAGAGTTAGGCATGGACGGGCAAATTATGATTGCTTATGTCACTGCTGAATGTGACAAATATATTGAACGGGAAGAAAGAAGATTAGAAAAAGAGGCCGAAAGAAAATTAGAATCTGAAAGATTGGCCGAAGATAAGAGAATAGAGGCTGAAAAAGAGATTAAGAGGTTGCAGATAGAGGCTGAGGCTAAGAGGTTGCAGATTGAGGCTGAGGCTAAGAGGTTGCAGATTGAGGCTGAGGCTAAGAGGTTGCAGATTGAGGCTGACAAAGAGGCTAAAGCATTGGAAGCCGAGGAAAGAAGACAGGCTGCAGAAAGGGAAGAGAAGAAATTAGCTGCAGAAAGGGAAGCCGAGGAAAGAAGACAAGCTGCAGAAAGGGAAGCAGAAGAAAGAAGATTGACTGCAGAGAGGGAAGCAGAAAAGGAGGAGAAGAGATTACAAAGGGAACATGAGTTACGACTAAGGGAGTTTGAGTTTCAAGGCCATGCTCCTGAAAATGGTGCCAGTCCCTTTACCTCTGATGCCACTGCTAGCCAGGGAGCCTCAACCTCAGCTATGAATTTTCATTTAGATCATTTTGTTGAGAAAGACGATGATATAGAGAGCTATCTAAATAGGTATGAACTATTAGCTACCACATATGGGTTAGAGAGAGAAAGGTGGAGCTTAAAGTTATCTCAGGGACTTCGTGGGGCAGCTTATGAAGTTTTTGCTAAAATGAGCAGAGGTGATCAGGAAAATTATGACATGCTAAAGCAGGCTCTTTTGTTAAGGTATGAAAAGAACGCAGAATTTTATAGAAAAAAATTTAGGAATGCTAAACTACTGTCAGGTGAAACCTATCACCAGTTCTCTGCACGAATAGAGACATACTTGGAGAAATGGACTTCTCTGGGGAAAACCCAAGATCTTAAGGAAATGATCCTTATAGAACAATTAAGAGAGTCCATGGCTCCAGACCTGAGAAAGTTTCTCATGGAACAAGGTGCAGAGAGGCTGGGTGAGTTGCTAAATGTTGCTGAAAGGTATCAAGCAGCTCAGGCAGAAGTAACAGGTAATAAGAAGAGGCAGGTAGACAATTATCAGGCACCACAAAACTTTAATGAATTTGATCATAGAGATCAAAACAAAGGTAAGCACCAGTTTTATAGGCCACGAAATGACTATAAAAATAAATCCCCACAATTCAATGAAAGGAAATATGATAACAGGAAACCCTTCAGACAGGAAGGAAAATATTGTCAAATATGCAGGATGCATAATCATAATACTAGTGAATGTGGTAGGAAGGTTCCTCCATATCACGCGGCATGCATGATAACAGTGGACAAGGGGAAGAAGAAACTGACAGAGAATCATATAAATCTTCAACATCCCCCCATCTGTGAAGAAGTGACATGTAATGGGGCCAAGGTTAGGTGCTTTTACGATTCAGGTTTAGAATATGACTCAGTTGTGAGTGCAACCCTAGTGCACCCTGAACAGTATACCACAGAGAAAGTGGAGATACAAGGGGCCGTAAAGGGAATATCCACCATGACACTTCCCGTAGCCGAGATCAATGTAGAGACAAGGTACGTGGAAGGAGTGATTAGAGCAGCCGTGTGTGACGATCCTAATTACCCGCTGGTGTTAGGAAGTAAATATGTTTTTCTAGGAAGCCCTGTAAAACCTGTGGTAATGGCCACGCTTCAGGTCAGGTCGACCCCTAGTAGAAAGGAGGAGGAACCCCCATTAACCTTTTCTGATAAACAGATGAGAAAGGCCCAGGCAAAGGACAAATCATTAAAACCTTGCTTTGACAAATTGCTAAACAGCCATGCACACCCTAAGAAAGGACAATTTTACTTGAGGGATGGACTGCTCCACAGGAAGGCGGGAGCAGGACCCAAAGGATATGGACAGTTGGTACTCCCAACTCCCTACAGAGAAGAAGCGATGGCAAAATCACATGTTGTACCAGACGGTGGACACCAGAGAAATGGGACTACCCGTCAAAGGACATCAGAAAATTTCTATTGGCCCCAAGTAGCTGCTGATATTGCACAATTTGTGGGGGCCTGTGAAAAATGTAGCAAGGTACAGTCCCCAAGTTGGGAAAATCATAATCAGATGCCAGCCAAGCATTCTGAAACATATGGGCCTAACATTAACAAGGAAAATAACAATAATAAGGTTGACATAGAGGATAGGTATCCACCTTTCCCCCAACAGTGTTCACCAAAAATATTTAGATTCGCAACTCTGAGAAAGGCATCCAGAGAAAATAGAAATTCAGACCAGTCAACCCAGGGACAGTTTGAAGCCGCATTTAGGGAGCTGGCTGACATTGACATTGAAGATGATCCGCCTAAGTTAAAACCGAAACAAATTGTTAACATAAGAACAGTGGGCAGTGGACGAGTGAGCAATTCGGAAAATGCTCACAGCGCTTCACACTATGGCTATTAACTTAGCATTAAAAGGGCACTGGTGACATTGGTAGTCACCCGACCCCACACCGTCCAAGGGAAATTATTGATCGGACCCTGGATGGAGATAACCCACACATCTTATAGCAATGCTAAGGGCGAATTGATTTCTGATGCAGAAACTCATTTCCCCACATATTATCTTAATTCTCCAGATTGTCGGTAGGCGAAACTATAGTTGGTGAATATAGCCTCCATTTGAGCGGCACATTATAGAACATTATAAATATATTATTAGAAGGGTGTTTCCACATTCAATCACGCCTGAGATCAGACAAATTGTTGGCTGTGAACATTTCGGAGGAGCAGAGTGTCTCCATTGTTACCTTTTGAATTGAGGATAGTCCGAGTGTTTATTAAGGCTGATCCGGAAATTATTGGATCCCCTCCACAACTCAGATAGCACCATATAGATCAACTCCTCATAACGTACAAATTGAGGAACATCTAATATTCTCGGGACATGTCGTTGAGCAGACTCAGCGAAGAGAAAATGGTGAATATTGATTGCTAAGCAGTAGTAAGACAAGCCGTAACACTTGCAGCTGTACAGTAACATATCTTAAATGGATTCTTGGATTGCAGAGGTCTGAAGCAACCTTCGTCAGTAGTGCTTACTTTGACTTGACCCACCTGCATTAATCCATGAGCAAAATAAAATTAGAGAAACGTTGATGCAGATTTTTTAAGCCGCCATCCGTGCGATGAAAATCAAAGAAATCACCAGGCATAGACATAAATTTCTCTATGTGTATGTAGAATTATAGACTGACGTATAACGTCTGTTTTAAGAGGGGAGGATTTGTCGTGAAATTCTACATCCACATATATAAATTAAAAGGACAATATAAGGTCTAACCAATAAATTTAATAAAAGGAAAGAAGAATGGTAAAGAACAGTGCTGTCACAATGACTGTACTCGAAATCCCCCTCGTGTTCTCCTGCGTCTGCAAATTGTAACGTTTCACGTTGATAGTAAAGCCTTCTGCAGTATACACGCGTTTCCCAAACACACTAAAAAGTGTACTCCATTTCTAAGAAAAACCTTGAAATACGCAAGTTGACCTAGAATTAAAATTCCATTCATGTCTTTTTCTACACTATGTTACCAAAAACAAAAGACAGATGGACTAAAAATAGAGAGAAGGGAGGGGCAGAAAGCAGGCACAGGCAATACTAACACGAGTCGCGCGATACACAATTACTACCATCACGCGTGTAAGGCCACAAGCACTAGCTTTTTTTCAAATCGACAGTGATAAAAACACTACCCATACCAGAGTTAGGTTTTAAAACTTACAAAATTCTTATTGGGAATTATGACATTATACTGGTTTACGTTTGAAAACATGACAGTACCCAGACACCCTAAAGTTTGGAAGTGAGGAAGTGGTAACAGCGCGACTATCCTAGTGGAAAATGCATATTGGCTCCATTAAATTTGTATATTTGGGTTCCTTAGGACTTGCTGACAAATAATATGTTAAACGTTACGCAAATAGTCTAGGAATTACCAAATTATAGCCAAAATAAAATAGTGAGGGTGTCAGACAACACCAAAATCAGAATCGCTCAGTGGCAGAATTTTAGGCCACCATTGTACGGGAAATGAGTCTCCATGTTAACTCCTATTTGATTGGAGCGCAACAAATGTAAGGCTAAACACGATTAGTCGGACTATAAATACTATCTTTCGTTGTCAAGGGAAACGGGAGTAGAAGTACATTTTTTCAAACGATTGGGTAAACATGGCCTGATTGGGTAGAGCTGCGAATATACTCAATTCAGAGCGTCTGTTCCATGCCACATCTTGTAATAAACCTACTAAGAAACAGTGCGTTGAGCACCAGTGTATATTTTTTCCTAAAATAAAGCCTGGGACATCGGCAGATCGGAGTTGTGCTATATTCATTGCCATTCAACGTCACTGTGTATTATTTCCATGAATTGTGGTAGGTTTGAAATATTTGATATCTTTTTAAATGAAAATTGAATGTAAATTGATAATTATGTCTGTATATATGTGTGGTTCAGTAGCGAACATGAGGTAAAGCCTATAGTGCTCCAGCCTGAACAGAAGGTGTCAGAGGAAAGTAAAACTACATGGAATTGCCAAGCAGTACACTGACACCTAGATTATTGACTAGAAAGAAATTATGCTGGAATTGCAGAGGCGTAGTAACCATTAAGGAGGAATATACTGGTGTAAAGTATTTCAGATGAAGCTGACAGTTGGCCTAACGCTCTGAACTCAGGTTTGTTATGTATTGTGCTCAGTGTAGAAATAGAGTATAAATTAGTTCTGAAGTAGGAGGTACAACCTTCTTGTTTCAGGGACCGTGGTCTTAAAGTTATTGAGCAGCACTTGGACAGAGCTTTGCTGAATCCAGAGTCGGACAGCATACTCCTTGGTCCATATAGCTAACAGTGAGGTGTCTCCAGAGCACAGGGGAGCAATCGAGCAGAGGAGTCTTTTCCTGCCGCCATCACGAAAGATAAGCTGATGTGGCCAGCTGAGCTCAACATTATGTACCCCATCTTAAACTGACATTATAAAATAAAATTAAGAGGGGAAATTAATTGTTTTAATGCCAGGAACTGAGAACATCTCTAATACTAGTTCCAACAGAAACAAACTATTGAAGTCATGATGACAAATACCAACAGAGCTTGAAAAAACAAAACAAAACCAGTATTCCTCATATTACCACTACACAACTGACACACATAGGATACTATTAATAAAATATGTCACTACAAGATTCATAGTGATATATTCTGTACATATAACTTGTAATTAAAATTGATTGTGATTCCTGGTTCACTTTGTATTTGAATCAGGACACATATACATTAATGACAGCACTGAATACATATTGATATTTGAAAAGTTATCAGTGACTCATTTAAGATATTCTCATAGAGTGTTATATGTATGTGAGTGTCACAGTGTTGTCAAGTGTGGTGGAATAAATTAAATTGTTTATCTGTCTGTTGTTGTTGTGACTTACACTTCATCATATACATACCCTAGACATATAACGTAGTCATCACAATATTCCAGAATAATTCTGACTGAGGTATACATATGTGGCAGCAAGTAAGGTTATCTATAATACACTACTCTTATTAGATATAGATACCTTCACAGCTGATCTCAGTCAGTACACTAAGTCCCCTATAAATATTTATAACATCCCACTTTACCACAGTATACTGCCAAAAACTTTTTTTCAAAATCAACGAAATTAATGTACCGATGTCTCTGCTATTCTGAGCACTAACTCTATAACGTTCCTTAGGGTAAATATATGATCTACACATCTTCTGTTCTTTCTAAATCCTGCTTGTTTTTTCCTCAGTTTGTGTTCTACTGTTTTGAAATGTTCTGTATTATTATCCTACCTAGTATTTTGCTGGGAACTGAGAGAAGATTGATCCCTCTCCAATTATTGCAGTCAGCAAGGTCTCCCTTCTTGGGCAATTTGACAATTATTCCTTTGTTCCACTCTGTTGGTGTTGTCCCTGTTTTCCAGACTTGTGCAAATAGTGGTTCTAATAGTTCTGCTGCTAGCTCAGGGTCTGTCTTAAACAGCTCTGCTTTTAAGTTATCGTGATCAAGAGCTTTTCCATTCTTTAACCCTTTGATTGCCGTGATGATTTCTTCCTTCCGTGGAATTTCTGTATTAACATCCAGATCGTTGTCAGCCCCAGGATCATTCAACTGTGTCTCTGGTGGTTCCTTGTTCAGAGTGTCTTTGAAATGCTCTGCCCATCTTGTTTTCTGTCCATTTGCTGTCGTGTTGAGATGTCCTTGCTTATCTCTTACTAATGTAATATTGTTTGCACCTCGTTTTCCGCTGATGGTTTTAGTTATTGTGTGTACTGTGCTTTGTTCATTTCTCAGTGCTGCCTCTTCTGCCTGTCTTGCTAGATCGTCAAGGAAATTCCTTTTGTTGGCTCGGGTTTGGCGTTTAACTTCCTTGTCCAGCTGACTGTACTGGTCGCTATATAGTTGCTTTAACCTGGGGGACTTTGCCTGTTTTCTTTCTTTTCATTTCCTTTCTCATCGCAATGGTGTTTAATGTTTATGGTGTTATCCAGTCTTGCTTCTCCCTTTCCTGGAATCCAAAGCATGATTTGCTGCTTTACTTATATATTGTTGAAATGGTGTTTAATTTCTGGTCTATATCTCCAGTCGATGTCTTGTGAAGCAAGAATACGATTTTGGAATGTCAGGACAATAAACGAGCGGAAATGAGAAACTATAGATTACACATTCTAGGGATAAGGGAGAGCAGATTGACAGGGGCAGGAAAAGTTAAAACAACAACAGGAGATACAGTACTTTACTCTGGAAGAGAAGATGGACAGCACAATGAAGGTGTAGCCATTATTCTGCAGAAGGGAATAGAAAGGACATTATTAGAATGGAAACCCATCAACAGCAGACTGATAAGAATATGTTTGAGAGGGAGATTTACCAACACTACAATAATTCAATTATACGCACCAACAAATGACAGCGACGAAGAGGACAAGGATGAATTCTATCAACAACTGCAAAAAAAAATGGAAGACACACCTGGATAAGATCTTATCGAAATAATAGGAGACTTAATGCGACAGTTGAAACAAAAGTATGCCAATAGCATAAAATGCACAGATGTGCAGAACGAAGTGACCCGCACTTGATTCTACCAAACAACACTAGCGATGCTTTTAGTTTTGGTTAAGCGTCCACTGATTGACAGCTCCTGACATCCGGGTCATCTAATTGTGCAGCGAACTTTAGTTTGTAATTATTAAGTGTGAGAAAATATCTATGAAGATTCTCGTTTGTACGTTTTAAATTAGCTTTCTTGTTTTGTTATATTTGACTATATTATCTAAAGCAATGATTCCGACGGAGCATGTTGCGCTGTTGTATTGTTAACTAATTCTCAATTATATGTTAGCTTTCTGTTTTATAATGTTAAGCTATATATTACCGGAAGCAATGCGGCAGACCAAGCATGCAGCCATTGCACGGCCACACATGGAATAGACATACACTTCAGCGGCGAAAGTTAAAAGACACCCAGGCATAACAAAAACGTTCACCGTCCACCCGAATAACACTGAATGTTGTTACTGTTTTTCAATGACCATTATTATAGCATAAGGTGAATTGCTTCACGTGTCGGCGTCGACTTGAGCGATGTGTGCTTCTCAAATGGGCAACTGTATGTGGCATTTTCCCGAGTTAGCACACTGGAACACGTAATCGTGTTGTCTCCAAGTGACTGTAGTACCAATGGTGTCTACAAATAAAGGAAAAGGTAACGGATCCCGTTACACGCCCATTGAGGCATATTGGGAATATGGTTAAGGTCCATCATTTCTTGACCATCGGCACACTAGGAGTGACGAGGTCAACATCACGCCGGCCGCCTTAAGGTTAAGATGGTCTACAAATAAGCCCTCACTTAAATTACTGTTAGAAGCACATATCACCACAATAATACAATAAAAACCAAGAACAGATGAACCGCAATGAATCAAATCGCACCAAACCCGACTTGCACCCATCGTGATTTGGACCAGGGCTAAGCTGGGTCTGACGGCTAGTATATATATATATATATATATATAATATATATATATATATATATATATATATATATATATATATATATATATATATATATATATATATATATATATATATATATATATATATATATATATATATATATATATATATATATATATATATATATATATATATATATATATATATATAAAACTCAAGAAATTAACAACAGTATACAGCTACAGACAACAGTATAATGTGGGATATCTAAGAAATCAGGAAATAAAAAGTTTCAATCACAGTATCCAACAAATACCAAGTACACCAATAGTTGGAAGATGAAACAGATATGGAAGACCACTGGAAACAAGTAAAAAATATATGGAACGAGACGTGTGAAGAAGTACTGAGAAAAAGAGTACATCGGCACAAAGCATAGATAACAACAGAAACCATTAGTAAGATAGAAGACAGGAAAAACAAGAAAGCAGATTTAAACAGAAGCAAAACCAGAAGCTCCAAAGCCAAGGCTCATGAAGTGTACATAGAAGCAAACAAAGAAGTAAGAAGAAATATCAAATAAGACAAGATGAAACATACTGATAATTTGGCAAGGGAAGCAGAGGAAGCTGCAGCCAATGGAAGTATGAGGGATATGTACAACAACACAAAGAAGCTAACGGGGAAATTTAAGCAAGCAAAAGACCTCATAAAAGATAAGAATGGAAAATTACTTAGTGATAAGGACTGTATTATTTGGTCCATCAGTGTTACTGTAAGGTTTGTTGTACAATGAAGACAAAAGAACATTCTCACTCACACGTGGCTGGAAGTCAGAGACGTTGATAAACTACTGTGGTCGTTTTCGTACAGTTTAATTTGGCACACACTCGGACAGCACAGGTACAGTTACTGTAAACAGGTTGGCACAAATCATCACACAGTTGATCCATGGTCTACAAAATTATATGGGCATTCATGTTGAATAAAAGTACAATGCAATGTCAATAGACCAGCACTCAGAGTTCCAGTGCATATATAATTCTCAGGTCTTACTGACAAATCGCGTCATTGAATACATAATGTTTAATAATGGTTCCTAGACCGAACCTCTTCTAGCGAAGATTCCTTAAGGCAAAGTTCCAATAATATCTCTGGTAACAATGTTAAACCACAAGTAGTGGGTACTCTTTTACAGCAGTAATCTCTTGATCATCACCTGATAATAAAGGGGGGTCCCTGTTCTCTGACTGATGATCGACAAAAGAAGGATTCCAAAAATGGCTTCTTCATCAGTGAGCTCTCGCTCACCCAGGATGCAAACTATGAAGCGAAATCAAAGCGGTGATCGTTCATAGATATCCTCATAGAGCTGTATATACTCTTCCATCAATAATACTGGTTTCACCATATTATTTAGTGCTGCTAGGTATACATGTCACCGTCATCTGTTTAATAATCATCTGGACGTACGATAATACGACTGTCCATCTCTAATACGATGGCTTAGGAAAAGTTCAGAAGAAATGCGACTTTACCTTGTCATCGAAAAGCACCCTAGCACATGCACCTGCCATTCCTTGGCAATAAGAATAAACACTGGGGAGAATCCTAATAAAAGATAAGTATAAAGAGACTATCTCGTTCCCCAACTAACACAGAGATAAATCTTCGAACTTCAGTCCGGTACACCATTCATCAGGACGACATGACACACGGCTTCGTCTTTACGTCTCAGTCGACACATGCGCAGAAAACACAACCCCTCACCTCAGTGTTCAGCTTAGAGAATATAGTCCGACCTAGACATGAAAAGATATAAAGACCAAAGACTAAATCGCCTTAAATAGACAAGGAATAAACATAGACTCGGGCCATAGATATTCTGAAGCAAGAACAATCTATTTCTAACCAAACAAAGAATAGATTGCTGTAAACCTAGATCCCTACGCTGAGTTCGATCTTCAGGAACGATACAAGAACAGATAACTCACAGAATGAATACACATCGACTAATCTGAGTTCTGTCCCTTAGACTGATAATCGTGAATTCAAATATAAATATATATTTTTATCAGACAAATAATTGCATTTTCCATTTGTATGCGTAACAACCGTAATCTGTGCGCCACACAAAAGAATATCTGCGCAACACTTAGTAATATACAAGAACAAATGAAGAGATGGACAGAACATTTTGAGGAACTTCTCAATAGACCATCTCCAACTAATCCCTCAGACATCCAGCCTGCAGACGAGGAGCTACAAATCAGCTGTGAACGACCAAGTAGAGAAGAAATAAAGAAAGCCATAAAGCTTCTGAAAGATTGAAAAGCAGCTGGTCCAGATTGCATTCCAGCAGAGGCCATCAAAACAAATATTGATACCTCTACAGAGATATTATACAAACTACTTGGCAAAGTCTGGGAGAGAGAGGAAATACCAGCAGAATGGAATGAAGGTTATCTGGTCACGTTGCCTATAAAGAGAAATTTACAAGAGTGCACAAATTATAGTGCCAGGAAAAGTATTAAACAGAATCATTCTGGAGAGATTAAAAGAGTCCATAGACAAGCAACTGAGAGATGACCAAGCATGTTTTTGACAAAATAGATCCTGTACAGACCAGATAGCCACATTGAGAATAATAGTTGAACAAAGTCTGGAATTGAATTCATCGCTATACATCAGATTCGTGGACTATGAAAAGGCATTTGACAGTGTAGACAGTGAATCGCTTTGGAAATTGATGAGGCATTATGCAGTTCACATGAAGATCATTAACTTAATTAAGGAAACCTTTGAAGACATGACATGCAGAGTTCTTCATGAAGGACAACTTACAGAACCGTTTAGGATTAGAACGGGAGTGAGACAGGGATGCCTCTTGTCTCTATTTCTTTTCTTACTAGCAATAGACTGGGTTATGAAAACATCGACATCACACAACAGAAATGGAATCCAGTGGAATCTGACTAAAAAGCGTGATGATCTGGATTTTGCAGATGACTTGGCTCTTCTGTCCCATAACCATAAACAGATGCAAGAGAAAATGAAAATTCTCGATGAGAGGTCACAACAAGTGGGCCTGAAAATACACAGGGAAAAGACAAAGATTATGAGAACAAATGCAAACAAATGATATCAATGTTGAACTTGAAGAAACACCACTAAAAGATGTAGATGTAGAATCGTACACATATCTTGGATGTAATATAGACAAAGTTAGAAGGACAGATAGTGATATCAAAAAAAGAATACAAAAAGCAAGAGGAGCTTTCATTGCATTGGGAAACATACGGAGAACAAGAGAAATCAAGTCCAACACGAAAATAAGAAACTTCAACTCAAATGTGAAGTTAGTCTTATTGTATGACTCTGAGACATGGAGAACAACAAAAACAACAACCAAAAAGCTACATACTTTTATAAACGGGTGCTTGCGTAGAATAGAAGGACTGAAATAGTATGACAAGGTCACAAATGTGGAATTAATGACAAGAACCAGACAAGTGCCAGTGGAACAAGAGTTGAGAAGAAGACGCTGGCGATGGATAGGACACACATTGAGGAAACCTGTTGATAGCATTACAAGGCATTCCTTGTTCTGGAATCCACAGGGAAAGAGAGGCAGAGGTAGACCAAAAAACACATGGAGAGTTTACACATATTGTTTAAGTATCTTTTCCCACCATTATTCAGTTATTCGGCAAAATGCGTGTACAATTTCAGGTACGTAATTGCAGCCTTATAAAAAAGTATATAAAATAACTAAAACAACCAACTGAAAACGGGGTGAAACAAAATTACGTTAGTAATAAATAAGCAAGGAAATGTCATCACTACAGCAAGGGGAAAGAAACAAGATGGGCAGAGCACTTCAGAGAAACACTGAATAAGGAACCACCAGAGATGCAGCTGAATGTTCCTTAGGCTGAAAATGATCTAGACGTAAATACAGACAGTCCACGAAGGGAAGAAATAATCACAGCTATCAAAGCGTCAAAGAATGGAAAAGCTCCTGGTCACAACATTTAAATGCTGAGTTATTTAAGACAGACCATGAACTAGCAGCAGAATTATTAGAACCACCATTTGCACAAGTATAAAAAACAGTGACAACACCAACGGAGTGGAATAAAGGAATAATTGTCAGTTTGTCAAAGAATGGCGTCTTTGCAGACTGTGACAACTGGGGAGGAATTACTCTAATCTTAGATCCCAGTAAAACACTAGGCAGGATTATTCTCCAGCAAATTTCAAAAGCAGTAGACCATAAACTGAGAAAAGAAACAGCAGTGTTCAAATAGAAAAATGCTCATTTCATAAATTCACCCACATGAACATTATACAGCAGTGCTCAGAATGGCAGAAACAGCTATACATTAACTTTGCTGATTTTTAAAAGGCTATTGACAGCATAGCCCAATGGGCTGATCACCCGTTGGCTTGTCACACCGATTACGGAAACAACGGCAGATGGATCTATTTGTTGTTGCCCTAAAGACGCCGCTAGGCGTGATGGGAAACTACAACAGAGAAAATCAATCTGCTGTTGCCCTTAAGACGCCACAAGGCGTGATGGCCTCTGACTGCTTGGACGGTCTTTGGCTAAGGACGGAAGAAGAAGAAAGAAGATTGACACCATACTTAGGGACAACCTTTGGAAAATACTGCGGGATTATAGAATTCCCAGCTGCATGGTGTCCATAATCAAAATTCACTATGCTAACTTTACAAGTAGTGTTGGGCAGAGCAACCTAACTTTTGAGTTGAAGACAGGAGTACGACAGGGATACCACTTATGAACCTGTTTATTTTTGACACATTATGATCTGTTTTGTCTAGGATGTGTTGATGTGTTTGTGCGAGTAGTGTCATCTGCGTATTCCAGATCTTCCAATGTAGAAAACGTCCATCTTATTTCTCTTGAACTGCCCTCTGTTGACTGGCGTATCACCCAGTCTAAGACTGTCAAAAATAAAGAGGTTCATAAGGGGCAAACCTGTCGTACTCCTGTCTCCAACTCAAAAGTTAGGTTGCTCTGACCTAACACTACATGTGAAGTTAGCATTGTGGCTTTTGATTATGGATGGTTTTAGTTATTTTATACAGTTTTTTTATAAGGATGCAATTACGTACCTGAAATTGTATACGCATTTTGCTGAATAACTTAATTATGGTGGGAAAAGATACTTAAAAAATATGTTTACCATAGAGATGCTACAAAAACATTACTAGAAAGGTAAGATACCAGTGGCATTAGTTTTGTTATAATAAATCTGTTTTCTTTGACATATAATCATATATAACCAAGTTTTTTTTTTTGTGTAAAAATGTATATCTGTTGTCGAGATGTCCTCCAGTATGACGGTCCTAAAGATCGCCTAGATGTCCCCCCATGGTTTAGATTAAGTTGAATTATTAGTTGTGTTATTACCTGTTGTGTTGTTGTAGTTTATGACATATGTGAGCTAGCAGAAGAGATAATGTATTTGTGTTGTTGTGTTGTTGTAGTTTATGACATATGTAAGCTAGCAGAAGGGATAATGTATTTGTGTTGTTGTAGTTTATGACATATGTGAGTTAGCAGAAGAGATAATGTATTATTGTTGTTGTGTTGTTGTAGTTTATGACATATGTGAGCTAGCAGAAAGGATAATGTATTTGTGTGGTTGTGTTGTTGTAGTTTATGACATATGTGAGCTACCAGAAAGGATAATGTATTATTGTTTTTGTGTTGTTGTAGTTTATGACATATGTGAGCTACCAGAAGGGATAATGTATTTGTGTTGTTGTGTTGTTGTAGTTTATGACATATGTGAGCTAGCAGAAGGGATAATGTATTTGTGTACGCAGGGCGTTCTCAACCTTTTTTTTTTCCTCATGGCCCACTTCTGACCCTCTGTGCTCCCTACCCATAGTCGCTGTGACCACCTAGAAATATGGGGACATGTAGAGTAGCAACAAACTGCTTCTACTTTGCTCTGTCAGTGGCCATCATTCGTGCAGTGCCCCAGCTCTGGTTCATTCTTTGCATCTGTAGTGGATTAGGTGTTATTCTATAAATATTAGTACTTTTAATTATATCAGGTGTGAGGTCAGCTATGCAAGCCCCTGAGATTTATTACATTCAAATAAGTTTACATGGAACCTGTCTGCTTCCACCAAGACCTCACCCGATTATATATCTTCCCCTACTGAAGTGTAATGGTGTGTGTATGTTGTCTTGCAAGTGTCTAGGGTATATGCAATGTGATGAAGTGCATAAACAGGACAACGACTACACCTATTACTAATAAACAATTATTAAACAAGTCACTGGGTAAAGTTTGAATTTAACATATTTTTTTACAATTTATTATCCTGTATCTTTGTCATTCTTTTAGACACAGGAATAATCAACTCAAAATGATAATATAAATATTTACAGCAATAATTCACAAATATAATTGAGTCTGTGGTTTCCCACACCTATTTATATGAGTCAAGCTACAAAAGTGTCAAGTATTCCGTGCTCCTAGAAAAGGGTACAGGTTATTCGAACGTTTAGATTCATCACTGTCTGACACAATATATTTTGGGAAATTGAGAGTTGTATTGTTTGCGATATCAAATACCCCAGACACGATTGCTTATCTGGGATTTCTGGTAACAGGCTGACTGAAGTATACAATGTCAGCTTCCGCTGCCAAGACACGTTTCTGCTTCGTGTCATAAAGTTATGTGCAGGCACTCAGTAGATATGGCCTCACGGCAGAACTTATGGTCAGGTATTTGATCACCTGGGCTCACTTTGAATCGTAGAAGAAACCCTGGAACAAAGCAAATTTGTCCAACTCAGCATCTAATAGTCTCTCTCTTTCCCTACTCTAACATTTGCAATATCATCAGACATCAGCATGGTAACTAAACAATTAGTTAACGTTCTCAATTTGGTTGGTACCCCCTTCCTGGATAAATAACTTTCAAACAACCGGTTGACACTTTCCTTGACAAAGGAAACATTTTACATTAATAATATCAAGTCATGTACAATCACAATGACTTGCTGAAGAAGACGGCCAGTGATCTTCCTGGTCTTATGTCATAAAACAACATTTTTTCATTAATATTTAACTTTCTTCTCTCCCAATATGACAGAAAGCCTGTTTGGCTTTTCCACAACAGTGTAATACCTTTCCTAACAACGCTGTGAAACAACACAGTGTTTGATGTTGACTTCCCTCTAGATAGACGTTTCCCCACATAATTTTCATACAAATTCAATATTGCATACATAATAATGATAATAACGATAAGATAAATGTTTTCATTCTTACCGCATTAAAGAAATATAATCACTAAATAGCTGAATATTGCGATGTATGGTAAGAGTCCAGATCGCTGCTAGTGCAGAATAGCAAACAAGAATGTACTCCTTCTTGTCTTTAACACACTTTTAGTGATCAAAATCTTTATAACAAGTGGCACCTAATACTAACTACTAATTGGTCTTATGCAACCGTTAGTATATTACACCACAGCCAATCAGGGACTGTTTGGCCTCTAGCGTTCTATTTCAAAACTGACCTTAAATATTCAAATCTAGGACTCCTTCCCCTCTACCCTCACTACGGGCAAACTGAGAAAGATTTCAAGTCCGTTCGTCTATCTGTCTTCTGTCCAACTTCTTTATTATTTTACAGTTTTATTTATTCTATTAAATACTAATTGATCCTATTGATATCTGTCACACCGTCATTACAATATTTTATTCTTGTATTTATTTCTAATGCCTAGTATCGTTTTATTTCTACAATGCTTCAAAAACTATATTTCCTATCCTCCTATTCAAATATGTAAACACGATCTAATGACGCCAGGCTATACTCCGTTTCTGCCCCGTTCAGCACTGTGCATTAAAAAAAAATCTCACGTTAATCGTAATTTTTTTCCTTTTATTTTTAACTATCGCTCTCATGCAGTACGAGACAACGCTTGTAGTAATACGTCACAAAAAGCGTCAAAATGCTGTCTGTCTACTACTTTAGAACTACTTTTACGCTAGAGATACGCGTGTGTACGTGTTTTGGCTGTCTCGCATCCGATCATTGTGGTAATATGCTAAGAACGCGTGTCGATAAAAAAGGGGGTTTTCTATCGTATTTTGAAACTACGCTACTATCTCGCCAAGCACTATCGTCTCCTCGGCGTGTGACACCAAGTAGAACCAAACGCTTGTCGAAGGGTAGCATTTTCTCTCTCTCACTTTTATGCGTCCTTTATTCTTTTACACGTTTTTATTCGTACTCTCATGCTTTGAAGGCTAGGCTTGAACTGTGACGTTAGTTTCAAGCACACGGTAATAAAATCTAGTGGCTTTGCTAGCGAGATAATTAACTAGCATTTATCAAGCATGCATTTGATTTCCGACTGGTCTTGTAGAAGCTGTCAATCACTACCACACGGGCTGTTTTATTTACTAGCATAGGAGTAAAATTTTACAATTTGGGGAAAGTTTGGCGATACATATGTGAACGTGTTGTACATACAGATTGTATTTTACGACATAATCTCCCCCGTTAGAAAAGATTGCAATGGTAATGCAACTTTCAACATATGTATGACAACCACGATCAACTCTGCTTTACTCTGCCTTAAGATGATCATGGATTTATTACAGTACGGTTATACACAGTAAGAACAACTCAAGAAAGCTGCCTCAGACCTCTGTAATCCAAGAATCTATTTCAGCTGCAGATATTACTGTCTGTCCTATGCTGATATAAATCAATTTTCACCATTCCTCCTCACGGAGTCTGTCCTATGACAGATCCAGAGTTAATAGATGTCCCTCAAGTTTGCAATAATTATGAGGGGATTGTCGTAGATTTTTGAAAGGGGAATTAAGACTTGGGTTGGTCCCTTCTGAATAGGTTTGAATAAGTGATAGTCCCAGTGAGAGATAGTAACAAAAAATAGATTTCCACGAGTGAGGTGGTAGAATGCGGTAGAGGCTGTCTACGAGATCGAGAAATCTTCTCTCTCTGCATATCTTCTACGACAGTTTTAGAGGAGTCAGACAGTCTACACACATATATATATATATATATATATATATATATATATATATATATATATATATATATATATATATATATATATATATATATATATATATTAATATATCTCTATCCACTCACATGCACGCACATACAAGACGACAGTTAGACGTACAGACGTGGGAAAACTATAACAAATGATTAAATATATATTTGGAACGAGCTGTCCAACGCGCTGATTAATTTCAAGAGAAATTTTAATTATCATCTAAAATTTCATCACAACACATAGAAATTACATCGAAGCATATACAAATAGTCATAAAGTCAATAAAAATGCTACCAAAATGATAGACCCACAGTATGATCTTATCCCTCAAGGTATGCCCACAGTCCTGTTGGAAGAAAGTGATAGCCCCCAGGAATCAAGGATACATATGATTAGGTCTAATATTTCCCCCTTTTAAGGTATGGACAGACTTCCTATCTTTGCTCTATTTTGAGGGAAATATGATTAGCAATACTTGCATACAGAAAGTTAAGACAGCCAAATGGGTGCCAAATTACAACAATAAAGAAATCACTCCGTCCTGCATTCACTATATTCATTCAGTCATGTTCACCTGTATTTATTCATACTCACAGCTTTGATAGCCAGTTCTGGAAACACAATTTTTAGGACATTCACATACAGACTCGTCAATAGCAGTCTTTGACCAAGAAATCCCCAGTTCCAAAAAGACGGGATGAATTCTCTGCTTCCGGGAACGATTCCTTGGGTGTTCTTATTTTTCAGACGTCTGTTTAGGTCACATAAAAATTGTCCAGGCACGAACATTAACAACGAACACAGTGTCACTAGTTTAGGTTTCTAGAATTGAGGAATGTCCGATCCGTGTCTACTTTCAGGAAAGGACTATATTTGGTCACCACACCACTAGTCAAAACTCCGTCGGAATGTTACTGACGTTAATATGTTACTTGCTACAACGGCTAAAAATGTACAGAGTTTGTGCAGAAATCTGATCTGGCTCAAAGGCCCAGTATCAACATTTAGTCTTTAATAAAACCCGTTAGTGAGAGTTGTACTCTGTCTATTTATGGAGACACACGCACTGTCAGACAGGTGTCAACTTGTAAACCCACGAGGTTAAAAGGTAAAGATGTTTATGTTTCTCACAGGTATGTCTCTGTACTAAACGCCGGCAAAGTTGGGTTACCCAGTATTCACTGAATAAAGAAAAACACATATGAAATATTTTACATATTATGTACTCAATATAACTTACGTTATTAAAATGCAAGCGTACAGCTTGACTTATCATTTAAAACTTCCCGTTGAATAAGATATATTCATAAAATCATCAATCCTCATGAATTAGGAATACATACGTATTCCGTCAACCCTCATGAGGCATCTAGCATTTAAAAGTTAGTTTAGAAAAATTATTCTCGTCTGATTATTTAACAGTTAAATTAAATTCATTAATAGCCGACTGAGTGTAAGCTAAAAATTATAATTTATTCTGTTTTCCACTGTAACCCATCAGCTAGAGAATATAACAGACTTTTACATTATTCACTCTGCACAAAAGAACTCGGGAAATAAAATAAGCGATCTAACACTTTGAACACTTCGAAAAATACTAGATATTATATATATATATATATATATATATATATATATATATATATATATATATATATATATATATATATATATATATATATATATATATATATATATATATATATATATATATATATATATATAATATTTACCTCAACACAGAACTACTAAGAACTTAAACCGCTTCGACCAAACTAAATGCCATCTCTATTAACAGAGATTCTTAGGAATCGAACGAAGGCTTGTTCTAGTCTTGACTGCGAAGTTACTGAGTGAATTAAGTCTCAAACTCTCGTTTAAGATATATGAAACACACACAATGAATGTGCCCTATTTCCAAAACCACGCAATCTCTCGTCTTTCCTAACACTTACATAACTTAGACGCATGCCGTAAGTGCCACCGGTGCGTCTTCACACCTACGTTAACAAACTGACCGAGAAGCGTGAGTGTCATGGAAAAACCCAAACTATATATCTCATTCCCGAGCGCTGCGTGAGTGTCATATCACACTTCACTCCGAGAGAAACGTTCGTGTCAGGTGAAAATGCTAGACGGTATGACACCTAACTGGGAACTAGCTTGACGAAACGCCCGTGACATGTGAAAAATACAGACGCATGTCTGCTATCTCTGTCTGCCCAGACGAGTATTCACACGTTCTATCGTCCACTGACATCTAATGCAATAGAATGCATTTTAACGCTCTCCCGTCTAGTGTAGAGACTGATACGTTATGTCATAAATGCGTTTACCAGTATGAGAAAGAAAACGGTAAAGTTGAGAGTGGGGAAGAAAATATTTTACGCAAACGAATGGATGCGAAAATTACAGGAAAAAGGTAAGGAGTGATAATAAAATAGAGGATACGGGGGAAAGAAAAAGAAGAGGATATAGGCAATTAAATGGTCATAAAAGCTCTGTGACAGGGATAACCTATAAAATGGTGATGGCAGAGTTATGTAAGGGTTCCAGTAATATCATTATCAGCCTGTATACAACATTCGGAATATCCTCAATAAAAGAGGCAACTCGGGGATTCATTATGTTCCTCCGAAATGTTCACAGCCAACACTTTGTCTGCACGCCGGCTTGACTGAATGTGGAAACACCCTTTCCTATTTTTCATAAATGATTCTATAATGCGCCACTCAAATGGAGGCCAGATTCCCCAACTATATTCTCCGCCTAACTACAATATTGGTGAAATAATATAATATATGGGGAAATGAATTTTTCTGCACCAGAAATCAATTCGCCCCGTTTTAGCATTGTTATAATATGTGGGTGATATCCATCCAGGGTCCGCACAATACTTCCCCTTGGACTGTGTAGGGTCGGGTGACTACCAGTTTCACCAGTGCCCTTATAATTCTAAATTAATAGCCATATTGTGAAGCGCATTGAACATTTGACCCATTGTTCAACCGCCCACTACCCACTGTTCTTTTGTTAACATTTTGTTTTGAATTCAAATCTGGCGGATTATCTTCAATGCTAATTTGTGCCAGTTCACGAAAAGCGGCTTCAAACTGAGCCTGGGATGACTGGTTTTTGTTTATATCTTCTCTGGGTGCCATACGCAGAGTTGCGAAAGTAAATATTTTTGGGGAAGACTGTTGGTGGGAAGGTGCATACCTAGCCTCTGTGTCTACCTTATTATGTTTGTTTTCCTTTTGATTTTTAGGCCCATGTTTTTCAGAATGCTTGGCTTGCATCTGATTATTATTTTCCCAACTAGAGGAATGTACCTTGCAGCACTGGTGACAGGCCTGAACAAATTTTTCAATATCTTCAGCTACGCCTGGCCAGAAATATGCAACAGATGTCCTTTGGCGAGTGGTACCCATCTTCTGGTGTCCACCGTCTGGTACAACATGTGCTTGTGCCATGGCTTGTTCCCTATAACTTCTGGGCAACACTAGTTGTCCTTCCCTTTTCGATCCTGCTCTAGCTTTCTTGTAGAGCAGTCCTTCCTTCATATGGAATTGTCCTTTCTTAGGGTGTGCATGGCTTTTTGGCAATTTGCCAAAGCAAGGTTTTAATGATTTGTCCTTTGCCTGGGCCTTTCTCATCTCCTTTGGATGAATGTTTAGTGGTGGTGTTTCCTCCTTTCTAGGGGTCGACCTGACCTGGAGCGTGGCCATTACCACAGGTTTTACCGGGCTTCCTAGAAAAACATACTTACTTCCTAATACCAGCGGGTAGTTAGGGTCGTCACACACGGCTGCTCTAATCACTCCTTCTACGTACCTTGTCTTGACCTTAATCTCGGCTACGGGAAGTGTTATGGTGGCTACTCCCTTTACGGCCCCTTGTATCTCCACTTTCTCTGTGGTATACTGGTCAGGGTGCACCAGGGTTGCACTCACAACAGAGTCATATTCTAAACCGGAATCGTAAAGGCACCTGACTCTGGCACCATTACACATCACTTCTTCACAGGTGGAGGGATTTTGAAGATTAATATGATTCTCTGTCAGTTTCGTCCTCCCCTTGTCATATCTAACTAACAGAGCTTGCTTAAGAATGTCGTAGTCATCTTGATCATCTTTGCTCAGTTTGGCGAATACCTCATAAGAGGTTCCCCTAAGCCCCTGAGATACCTTCATACTCCATCTTTCTTTTTCTAGCCCATACATGGTAGCTAGTGCCTCAAATCTAGATAGGAAAGATTCAATATCATCCTCTTTTTCTACAAAGGGGTCCAAATGAAACCCCATGGCTGATGAGGAGGCTACCTGGCTTGCAGCAGAGTTGGAGGTGGATGAGCTACTTCCATTTTCAGGAGCATGGCCTTGCAACTCCATCTCCCTTAGTCGCAACTCATGTTCCCTTTGTAACCGTTTCTCTTCTTTCTCAGCTTCCAATCTCTTTTCTTCTTTCCTGGCCTCAGCCTCAAGCTGTAATCTCTTCTCTTCTTTTGCAGCCTCAAGTCTCTTTTCTTCTTTCTCCCTTTCAGCCTGCATCTGTAATCTTTTCTCCTCTTTTTCAGCCTCCCTCTGTAGACGTTTTTCCTCCATCTCAGCCTCAAGTTTCTTCTCCTCCAACTGCAGCCTCTTGATCTCAGCCTCCCTATCAGCCTCTAATTTATTAAGCTCCCTAGCATCTTCTAACATAATTCTCTTCTCCTCAGCTAATCTCTTATCTTCCCTTTCCATATACTTGTCGCACTCTGATGTCACATACTGAATCAGAGCTTGACGATCTAAATTCAACTCCTTTGCAGTCTGCACAGCAGCAGATCTGTACTTTGCCAATTCAGCCATTGTACTGTTAACAATAAAAATGCTATCCACTACCTTAAACTAATTAACCAACAAAACACAAGACAAAGGGCAATGATATCTCAAACCACTCTCAAATTATTTTTACTTTTATATTTTACAAATGCTGGGACCTAGTGACTCAATTTATGTAGGGTATTAAGAAAACTTTAAATACCAGAAGAGCGTCCCAATTTATGTAGTGGATTTGGTGTTATTCTATAAATATTAGTACTTTTAATTATATCAGGTGTGAGGTCAGCTATGCAAGCCCCTGAGGTTTATTACATTCAAATAAGGTTACAGGGCACCTGTCTGCTTCTACCACGACCTCACCCGATTATATATCTTCCCCTACTGAAGTGTAATGGTGTGTGTATGTTGTCTAGCAAGTGTCTAGGGTATATGCAATGTGATGAAGTGTATAAACAGGACAACGACTACACCTATTACTAATAAACAATTATTAAACAAGTCACTGGGTAAAGTTTGAATTTAACATATTTTTTTACAATTTATTATCCTGTATCTTTGTCATTCTTTTAGACACAGGAATAATCAACTCAAAATGATAATATAAATATTTACAGCAATAATTCACAAATATAATTGAGTCTGTGGTTTCCCACACCTTTTTATATGAGTCAAGCTACAAAAGTGTCAAGTATTCCTTGCTCCTAGAAAAGGGTACAGGTTATTCGAACGTTTAGATTCATCACTGTCTGACACAATATATTTTGGGAAATTGAGAGTTGTATTGTTTGCGATATCAAATACTCCAGACACGATTGCTTATCTGGGATTTCTGGTAACAGGCTGACTGAAGTATACAATGTCAGCTTCCGCTGCCAAGACACGTTTCTGCTTCGTGTCATAAAGTTATGTGCAGGCACTCAGTAGATATGGCCTCATGGCAGAACTTATGGTCAGGTATTTGATCGCCTGGGCTCACTTTGAATCGTAGAAGAATCCCTGGAACAAAACAAATTTGTCCAACTCAGCATCTAATAGTCTCTCTCTTTCCATACTCTAACATTTGCAATATCATCAGACATCAGCATGGTAACTAAACAATTAGTTAACGTTCTCAATTTGGTTGGTACCCCCTTCCTGGATAAATAACTTTCAAACCACCGGTTGACACTTTCCTTGACAAAGGAAACATTTTACATTAATAATATTAAGTCATGTACAATCACGGTGACTTGCTGAAGAAGACGGCCAGTGATCTTCCTGGTCTTATGTCATAATACAACATTTTTTCATTAATATTTAACTTTCTTCTCTCCCAATATGACAGAAAGCCTGTCTGGCTTTTCCACAACAGTGTAATACCTTTCCTAACAACGCTGTGAAACAACACAGTGTTTGATGTTGACTTTCCTCTAGATAGACGTTTCCCCACATAATTTTTATACAAATTCAATATTCTTCTTCTTTGATCCATAACCGCCAACCGTCAAAGCAGTCAGCGGCCATCACGCCTGGTGGCGTCTTGTAGGGCAGCAACAAATTGATTCCACTTTGCTCGGTCGGCGGCCATCCTTCGTACAGTGCCCCAACTGTGGTTCATTCTTTGCATCTCAGCTTCCACAGTTCTCCGCCAAGTTGTTTTTGGTCGGCCTCTCTTTCGCTTTCCCTCGGGGGTCCATAGCATAGCTGTTCTTGCGATGGTATCAGGGTCCCTTCTGAGGACATGGCCAACCCAACTCCAGCGCCTGCCAGCTATGATGGTGTGCATGTCCTCCTGGTTACTCCGAATAAGTAGTTCTTGGTTGCTGATGGTGTTTGGCCAAAAGATTCGGAGAATTTTCCTTAGGCAGATTGTGTGGAAGGAGGACAGTTTCGACATTTCCTTCTCTGTTACTCTCCAACATTCCGCACCATAGAGAAGCACAGAAAGTACGCAGCTCTCATACAGTCTTAATTTGGTGTTTGTGCTGTACTGGGAAGACTTCCAAATGTTGTTGAGAATAGCAAAGGCTGTTCTCGCTTTATTCATTCTGTTGTTAATGTCCTTGCTTGTTCCGCCGTCAGGTGTTACTATGCTTCCTAGGTAAGTAAATGTGTCTGTCTGTTCTAACTTCTGGTTCCTTACTGTTATTGGCTCAGGATTGCCCACATTTAGTGTCATGACCTCTGTCTTCTTCAGATTGATGTTCAGGCCAACCTGCTGGCCATACTTATTCAGTCTATCAGTTTTGTCTTGAATGTGTTGGTGTGAATGCGCGAGCAGTGCAATGTCATCTGCATATTCCAAATCTTCCAGTGTAGAAAACGTTGTCCATCTAATTCCTCTTGGACTGCCCTCTGTTGTCTGGCGCATCACCCAATCTATGACTGTCAAAAATAATGTTGTTGATAAGGGGCATCCCTGTCGTACTCCTGTTTTCACTTCGAAAGTTACATTACTCGATCCAACACTGCACGTAAAGTTAGAATAGAGGCTTTTTATAATGGAAACAATGCGGCTGGGAATTCCATAAGCCCTCAGAATTTTCCATAGGCTGTCCCTGTGTATGCTGTCGAAAGCCTTTTCAAAATCAACAAAGTTAATGTACAGCTGTCTCTGCCATTCTGAGCACTGCTCTATAATGTTCCTGAGGGCAAATATATGATCTGCACATCTTCTGTTCTTTCTGAAGCCCGCTTGTTCTTTCCTCAGTTTATGGTCAACTGCTTTTGAAATTCTCTGGATGATTATCCTGCCTAGTATTTTGCTGGGAACTGAGAGGAGGGTAATTCCTCTCCAGTTGTTGCAGTCTGCAAGGTCGCCCTTCTTGGGCAATTTGACAATTGTTCCTTTACTCCACTCTGTTGGTGTTGTCTCAGTTTCCCAGACTTGTGCAAATAGTGGTTCTAATAGTTCTGCTGCTAGTTCAGGGTCTGTCTTGAATAGCTCAGCATTCAGATTGTCGTGACCAGGCGCTTTTCCATTTTTTTGCCCTTTGATAGCTGTGATAATTTCTTCTTTTCGTGGAATGTCTGTATTTACGTCTAAGTCACTTTCAGCCTCAGGAACATTCAGCTGAGTCTCTGGTGGTTCCTTATTCAGTGTTTCTCTGAAGTGCTCTGCCCACCTTGTTTCCTGCCCCTGTGCTGTGGTGATGAGATTTCCTTGCTTGTCTCTTACTAACGTTATGTTGTTTGCACCTCGTTTTCCACTGATAGCTTTAGTTATTTTATAAACTGTGCTTTGTTCATTTCTCAGTGCTGCCTCTTCTGCCTGTCTTGCAAGGTCATCCAGAAATGTCCTTTTGTTAGCACGGGTTTGACGTTTTACTTCCTTGTCCAGCTGACTGTACTGTTCACTATATATTGCCTTTAACCTGGGAGACTTAGCTTCTGTTTTCTTCCTTTTCATTTCCTTTCTCTTCGCTATGGTGTTTAGCGTTTCTGGTGTTATCCAGTCTTGGCTCTTTCTTTCCTGGAATCCCAAGCATGACTTGCTGCTTTCTTTATATATTGTTGAGATGGTGTTGAATTTCTGGTCCACATCGTCGGTCTCTGTTCTTTCCTGGCTTTTGGTAATCAGATATCGTCTCTTTACGTCGACCACAAACGCTTTTCTGGTGAGGGGGTCCTTAAGTTTCGTGATGTTGTATCTTTTCTGTTTGACTGCAACTGGTCCAGCAGCTCTGAGTTTCACCTTCAGTCTTGCTACTACTAGGTGATGATCACTTCCCACATCTGCGCCTCTTCTTACTTTCACGTCTTGTAGTGCATGTCTCCATCTGCCATTGATCATTATGTGATCTATCTGGTTTTTGTCTCGTCCGTTTGGTGATTCCCATGTTAACTTGTGCACTTCTTTGTGTTGAAAAAAGTGTTCCTCCGATGACCAGGTTGTTAATACTGCAGAAGCTTATTAATTTGTCCCCATTCTCATTTACTGTTCCACTGCCGCATTTCCCCATTACTCTTTCGTTATAATTATTGTGTGTTCCAACTTTCGCATTTAGGTCTCCCATTACTATAATAAGATCGTACCTGGGTACAGTTTCCATTTCCTTTTGTACCTGTTGATAGAACTCGTCCTTAATCTCTTCGTCGCTGTCATTTGTTGGTGCATAACATTGTATAATTGTGGTGTTGGTGAATCTCCCTCTCAGTCTTGCTCTTATTAGTCTGTTGTTAATGGGTTTCCATTCCAGTAGAGATCTTTCCATTCCTTTCTTAAGGATAATGGCTACACCTTCGTTGTGCTGACCGTCCTCTCTACCAGAATAAAGTACTGTTTCCCCTGTAGCTGTTTTTATTCTCCCCATCCCTGTCCATCTGCTCTCGCTTATTCCCAGGATATGTAGTTTGTAGTTCCTCATCTCTGCTGTAATCTGTCTCAGCTTTCCTGCCTCGTTCATAGTTCTGACATTCCAAAAACCAATTCTGGTTTCGTGTTTTGCGGTCTGGGCATCCGTTTTCATGCCAGTGGCTTCCTTTCGGCTTTCACCACTGTCAGTCATACGAGCCTGAGACTCCGGATGTCCGTCCCGCATCAAAGTATTTCCATTTATTGCTGTTTCCGTAACGTGTGTGATTTTTTACACAGACAGGGGTGTCGGCCCTGTGCTAAAACCCCCAACCTGGAGGACCAGGGTACCAGCTTTTGTCTGACCCCTACCCACGCAGACCAGTCCAGCATGGTTGAACCTACCAGGAGTAAAACTCCCACTGGCATAGCTCTGGGGATTGTCAGGGTACACAAGCTGCCATACCGCTACAAGGTATAGGTACCATTGATGGCAATATTGCATACATAATAATGATAATAACGATAAGATAAATGTTTTCATTCTTACCGCATCAAAGAAATATAATCACTAAACAGTTGAATATTGCACTCTTTCTTGTCTTTAACACACTTTTAGTGATCAAAATCTTTATAACAAGTGGCACCTAATACTAACTACTAATTGGTTTTATGCAACCGTTAGTATATTACACCACAGCCAATCAGGGACTGTTTGGCCTCTAGCGTTCTTTTTTCAAAACTGACCTTAAATATTCAAATCTAGGACTCCTTCCCCTCTACCCCCACTACGGGCAAACTGAGAAAGATTTCAAGTCCGTTCGTCTATCTGTCTTCTGTCCAACTTCTTTATTACTTTACAGTTTTATATATTCTATTACATACTAATTGATCCTATTGATATCTGTCACACCGTCATTACAATATTTTATTCTTGTATTTAATTCTAATGCCTAGTATTGTTTTATTTCTACAATGCTTCCAAAACTATATTTCCTATCCTCCTATTCAAATATGTAAACACGATCTAATGACGCCAGGCTATACTCCGTTTTCTGACCCCGTTCAGCACTGTGTATTAAAAAAAATCTCACGTTAATCGTAATTTTTTTCCTTTTATTTTTAACTATCGCTCTTATGCAGTACGAGACAACGCTTGTAGTAATACGTCACAAAAAGCGTCAAAATGCTGTCTGTCTACTACTTTAGAACTACTTTTACGATAGAGATACGCGTGTGTACGTGCTTTAGCTGTCTCGCATCCATCATTGTGGTAATATGCTAAGAACGCGTGTCGATAAAAAGGGGGTTTTCTATCGTATTTTGAAACTACGCTACTATCTCGCCCAGCACTATCGTCTCCTCGGCGCGTGACACCAAGTAGAACCAAACGCTTGTCGAAGGGTAGCATTTTCTCTCTCTCACTTTTATGCGTCCTTTATTCTTTTACACGTTTTTATTCGTACTCTCTTGCTTTGAAGGCTAGGCTTGAACTGTGACGTTAGTTTCAAGCACGCGGTAATAAAATCTAGTTGCTTTGCTAGCGAGATAATTAACTAGCATTTCTACAGCATACATTGGATTTCCGACGGGCCTAGTAGAAGCTGTCAGTCACTAACACACGGGCTGTTTTATTTACTAGCATAGGAGTAAAATCTTACAATTTGGGGAAAGTTTGGCGATACATATGTGAACGTGTTGTACATACAGATTGTATTTTACGACAGCATCTAGGCCCCATAGTTCTAAGCCAAGCTCTTTTTGGTTGGCCTCTCTTTTGCTTTCCTTCAGGGGTCCATAGCATAGCTATTCTTGTGATGGCATCAGGTTCTCTTCTTAGGACGTGGCTAACTCAACTCCACCGTCTAGCAGTTATAATGGTGTGAATGTCCTCTTGGTTGCTCCGAGAAATCAGTTCTTGGTTGGCGATGGTATTCGGCCAAAAGATTCGTAAAAGTAAGGCAAGAAATAGATTGACGACAAAGACACAGTCAAGTAAACAGGAACTACACATCAAAACTCAATTCCGACAACTGACTACAGACCTGACAGTTATATAAATATATAGGCAGGAAAAGAAATCACTCGGTCTTTCATCAACGAAATAAAAGCGTAAAGCCAGAGAGACAGATCATCACGGACACATCAAATAAAACAGGAAGAATGTAATGAACGAATAACTCATTACATCAACAAAGTCATAAATCAGCTGGAGCTAAGAAAGATGACACTATCGGCGGACACAAGCGGTAAACACACAAACTGAACCAACCAAAAACACATAAACATCTACATTTCTGCTAGTTGACCTTTTAAGGACATGTCTTTTTCAGAGCTGCCGTCGAATCAGTAATAATAGCTGTAGAAATAAAAGTAACACACTTGCAAAAATAAATAAATACACACATTTAATACGCAGCTATGCTAGAATGATCGCACGACGTGACGACTATAGGCAACCAGCTCACGGTCCTTTTCATGATTTGCCCTTTTCAGGGCTTACAACAATGCTAACAAATAATTTTAAAAAATAAAAAATAACGACTGAGGGTAACAGTCTAGCGGTCAAAACGTAATAGCAATTAGAAAAAATATGCCCATTATAAGCGAAAGATCACACATCTGGTCAGATTGGACGGGCCATCGAAAATAAAGTAAAAAGATACTTAACCACATTACGCTGATAGAAACAGTGGAGCGATGAAAGAAACAATTGACTCTTGTCACGGACGACATAAATATTTTACATAATTATCTCCCCGTCATCAATGACTAGTTAGGGGAGGTAGCGTGTTTGTTTTCCAAGGGAAACAATTAGATTATGAACAAAATATCAGACTGAATAGTACATTTTAATACTTTGTAACTTGTATCAATTTATTATAAACAATTGCATTTGCAATAACATTTTGTTTCAGGTACAATATTTGGTATTATCTCTGTTTTAAATTTTCTTTTTTTTTTCTTGCCAATTTTCAAAAAGTGTAAAAGATTTTCAACTTAATGCACATTTTAAAGTATTGAGCACTTAGCTGTTCTACCACTCTAAATGATAATCCTTCCACAACATCCCTCTTTATGCAGTCGTCAATGTGCACAACAAAATGTTTCATCAGCACTAACTAGCAGTGTTGCCACAATAAATCAATACCCTTTAGCACCCCAAGGAGCATAGGCCTTCAACAAACACATGCTAAGTCTTCCTGTCCTGTGCCATCCGCTCAAGTTATTTCCATGTTTTCCTCATCATTTTCACCTCTGTTTCCAGTTCTCTTCTCCATGTGTTTTTTGGTCTACCTCTGCCTCTCTTTCCCTGTGGATTCCAGAACAAGGACTGTCTTGTAATGCTATCAACAGGTTTCCTCAATGTGTGTCCTATCCATCGCCAGCGTCTTCTTCTTAACTCTTGTTCCACTGGCACTTGTCTGCTTCTTGTCATCAATTCCATATTTGTGACTTTGTCATACCATTTCAGTCCTTCTATTCTACGCAAGCACTCGTTTACAAAAGTCTGTAGCTTTTTGGTTGTTGTTTTCCATGTCTCAAAAAAATACAATAGGATTGACTTCACATTTGAGTTGAAGATTCTTATTTTCGTGTTGGACTTGATTTCTCTTGTTCCCCATTTGTTTCCCAATGCAATGAAAGCTCCTCTTGCTTTTTGTATTCTTATTTTGATATCACTGTCTGTCACTCCAACTTTGTCAATATTACTTCCAAGATATGTGTAAGATTCTACATCTTTTAGTGGTTTTTCTTCAAGTTTAACCTTGTTATCATTTCTTGCATTTATTCTCATAATCTTTGTCTTTTCCCTTTGTACTTTCAGGCCCACTTGTTGTGACCTCTCATCGAGAAATTTCATTTTCTCTTGCATCTGATTATGTTTTTGGGGCGGAAGAGCCAAGTCATCTGCAAAATCCAGATCATCAAGCTGTTTAGTCAGATTCCACTGGATTCCATTTCTGTTGTGTTATGTCGATGTTTTCATAACCCCAATCTATTGCTAGTAAGAGAAGAAATGGAGACAAGAGGCATCCCTGTCTCACTCCCGTTCTAATCCTAAACGGTTCTGTAAGTTGTCCTTTATGAAGAACTCTACATGTCATATCTTCATAGGTCTTCTTTATTAAGTTAATGGTCTTCATGGGAACTCCATAATGCCTCATCAATTTCCAAAGCGATTCTCTGTCTACACTGTCAAATGCATTTTCATATCCACGAATCCGGTGTATAACGGTGAATTCCATTCTACACTTTGTTCAACTATTATTCTCAACGTGACTATCTGGTCTGTACAGGATCTATTTTGTCGAAAACCTGCTTGTTCATCTCTCAGTTGCTTGTCTATGGACTCTTTTAATCTCTCCAGGATGATTATGTTTAATACTTTTCCTGGCACTGACAGTAACATTATTCCTCTATAATGTGTGCACGCTTGTAAGTTTCCCTTCTTAGGCAACTTGACCAGATAACCTTCCTTCCATTGTGCTAGTATTTCCTCTCTCTCCCAGACTTTGCCAAGTAGTTTGTATAATATCTCTGTAGAGGTATCAATATCTGTTTTGATGGCCTCTGCTGGAATGCAATCTGGACCAGCTGCTTTTCCATCTTTCAGAAGCTTTATGGCTTTCTTTATTTCTTCTCTACTTGGTCGTTCACAGCTGATTTGTAGCTCCTCTTCTGCTGGCTGGATGTCAAGGGGATTAGTTGGAGATGGTTTATTGAGAAGTGCCTCAAAATGTTCTGTAGGATTGCCGATGAACATAGAGGAGCTTACACGACAACAACATCCAGCATGAGAATGAAGGTAGAGGCAGCCCAAAAGTGGCTGTCTGAAACTTAATTAACAAGGGCAGTTATTGAGTCAGAAACTCGGCCCACGCTTTGGAAGGTCCAAAATGGATGGCTACGGCATGAATTGAAAACTTCTATAGATGAGTCGAATCGTTATGAACTGGTATCAATCTACTGAACTGGTCTTGCGGCAACGACGGATCTGACAGAGAAGTTTCAAGAGCACTTAGATTGGGTTCATTTGAAATGGACAAAGGAGAGATACTGAGGACTATTAATGATCGCCTATTACAGAATGGCACTGCAATAGATCAATCATCAAGTCTAAGATTGCTGGAGTTTGACATTAGCTGTAAGACAGGCAGTGATGCATTTGGCGTGTATACAACGAGCGCCAAACAGGAACAATCAACATTGCATCCTCTCATACATCCATCTCCTTAAGCAAATGTCGAAGCTCAGAGTGAGCACATAGGGGTTCGCCCGTATTGCAATGACGTCTATTCTGAATAATAATAATAATAATAATAATAATAGGAAGAAAGAGAAGAAGAAGAAGAACGTATAATTATTGTATATTCACAGTATTATGTATTCAAATATCAAATACATCAGCCATTGAATTATGTGTCTTCTTTTTTAATCCTTAGCCGCCGACTGTCAAAGCAGTTAGTGTTTAGATCTGTTTCTGGGTGTGAAGTAGCTTGGATATTTTGATTATTTTGCACCTCGAAACACCCTCTCAACTATGAATACATGTTCACACCATTGTTTATGATGATTGTTGATGTTTTAACACACACGAGAAGGACTCATATAAGTGTTCACAAACAGTCACGACAAGACGGCTCACGAAGTCGTGGTTTAAAGACTGTTCACGGGAGCCGCGCTGGTGTAATGGCTTCGGCGTTGTACTGGCGACCAGGTGTTCATGGTTCAAACCCGGGCGTCAGCATTTGAAGAAATGTTTACGTCCGGAAATTGACTGAATAGCCTGAACGGCTCCTGTGATAAACCCTCTGTGGATGGGAAGGAGCAAAGCTCCTGACCGGGTTGGAAGGAAAGTCCTCAAGTTCCCCAGCCTCGCAATGACATGTCATTGGGCCGAAGGGCTGAAAGCCCAAGTGCCGCTGGTTAAGGAAAAAAAACTGTTCACAACGATCGTGTATCCTTTTTGATGACGTTGGTAGAACAAATGAACAGTCAGTGGGATTTTCGCTTTTGAGCAAACTAGAGGCGTTCTGCCCTCTGGGTGTGTTTGTGTGTGGCCCATGCAATTCTATTCATGTATGTGGAATCATTATTGATTATGTATATCTCAACGTGAGAATTCTATTGGAGTTTGATATATTCATGTAAGCTCAAGGCAGGAGCTGGGTAACTCGCTCAGTGAAGGCTGATTGCAGTATGTCCGTTCGTTAGAGAACAGTTATACATAAACGACGTACGTTATCTTCATAGAAACTTCGGTTTCTAATAGCATGGATTGTGTCTGGTGACCGTAAAATAAACTACGATAGCGTATTTGTACATGAACAGAGGCTCAAGTAGCCAATTTGGTATTTACAAGTCACTGAAAGACTTACGTGTGCTATCCGCACAAAATTCATTACATTTCTTATTAGAAATCACTATAGTGCGTTTCAAAAAGGTCGGTCCACGATTGACTTCAAATATCTCGATATTCCTTGCACTGATAAACATGATTTTTTGCATTTGGTCTTATACTTGTATTTTCAATGTCCTAAAGTTTTTATAAAATGCAATGTTGCAGGTTGTGTTCTTTTCTTGCAACGGCTAATTCCTTTCATCTTTTTTAACGAAGTAATTATTTTGTACTGAAAGAAAATAATTTACCGTAAATGAAGGAAGTTGCATATTTTCGGCATAGGCGTCTATACAATTTGAATGTTAGAGGGGTTTGTTAACTGATTACTACGTGAGGTCCTTTTTTGAAATATTTGAGTGAAAAATAAAGCCTATTCGTTGTAAATGTTACTTTTTATAGTGAAACGTGAATAAATGCATGAAGAGGTGAAAGTACTGTGTATGTTAAAAATAGTAGTGAAATCGCGAAGATAAAAGGAAATGAATTGGTTTATATATACACATAGATGAAGGAGAAAACATATAAAATATATAAGGTATTTACACACTTATTCTGAGTCAGACGAGTCTGACATATTGATGACTATTCTCGGCTTAACGAACGACAGTCCATCTTTTTTCCAATAGTCATTTTCCTTTTTTAAGACATGGTCTTCACATTTACACCAATAATATTTGTCTATTTGCGAGAGGGCGGCATACGTTAGTTCTTTCATATTGCATAGTTTGAAAGTTTTATTTTCAGCTGCCACCTGTCCTTTAACTTTTGCCCAAACGAGTTCAATTGGGTATAAATGTGAATGATAAGGTGGCAGTCTCAAACACATATGACCATGCTGTTGAATCAACTTGTCTATATGGAAGATCTTTGTCTTTTGTGATTTCTTAAAAAGGAACAGCAATTCAGGTTTCAGAAACCCCTCGTTAAATGGAATGTCTTCTTTTCTGAGCCAAATCTCTAGCATCTTTTGTACTCGAAGATGTCGGTATTTTGTGTTCTTCTGCCACAGCGTTGTGGTGTGATGCATTGTCCATTATCAGACAGGATGGTCTGTCTAGGGACGGAGAGTATTTTCAATCCACTCTCTAAATATGTTACCGTTCATCTCGATATGATAGTCCCGGTTGTCCGTATAATTGGAAGTGAAAATAAGTTCAGCATTTTTCAGTAGCCCATTATGTCTGCTGCCTGCATGTGCCATTATCAGACGTTGTCCTTTTCCACTGGGTACACATCTTTTAATCGTTCCATCTGATAACTGCCATTCCTTTTCACTTGTGTGGTAAGCATTGATCCAAGTTTCATCCACATACACAATATCATAATCTTGATTACGCATTTCCCGTACTTCACGTAAATATTTACTTCTCATAGATACTAAGTGCGGCTTCTCGCAGATGACGTTTCTTCCACTAGCGTACTACTGATAAGGGTGGATTTAGGGCTTGCTCCTCTTTGGTGATAAGGCTGCTATCGTGATGCTTTCATAAATGATAATGGCAGAACTGACCACCATGGACGTTGTAGGTATAAGTCCAATTTCGTTGGAAAATCTTTAGCCCCGTCACAGTACCACCCCTATCGACACCAGGTATTATAGTTCAAGATGTAGGGTGTCTTATCTGGTTTTGTGTTGTTGTTGTTGCTGTGTATAGTAGTGACGTAGTTCACAGAGTTACAGCACATATGGTACGACATGTGAAGTCATTGTTGCGTGCATATTTTGACGCA
The DNA here is from genome assembly GCA_024509875.1 of Oreohelix idahoensis. Taxonomy (NCBI): domain Eukaryota; kingdom Metazoa; phylum Mollusca; class Gastropoda; order Stylommatophora; family Oreohelicidae; genus Oreohelix; species Oreohelix idahoensis. The sequence goes on from JAMPIV010009633.1 coordinate 119,836, forward strand.
CATATTACAAAAATCGATATGGCTATTTAATATGGGAAAAATATAGACATTCATCCATTTGTGTATGAAAATGCTGTCTATGGGTAAAGCGAGGTAATCCATGTTTGATTCACACTTTTGATTATAGGAGTAATCGTTCTTGATATTGATCCGGCGCACGGATATTGCTCTTATGTTTGTACTTATTTTTAGGGCCAGAAAATAGATTAATTTGCTTATTATGTTTATGGCCTGAATTCATATGTATTATTTATTGTTTATTTTGGTTGGGTAGGCTGGGAATTAGATAGGTTTATTGTTATTCTGCTCTGGCGAAAGTATGAGTTGTCTTGGTAGTCGTGATGAGGTTATGGTACGTGATATTGGCGGGTAAGATTTTACAAAGGGCTGGTGATTCTTAAGGATAAAATTAGTTAGAAGTGGTGTTTTCTATAGAGATGGTGCC